>CAHIKZ030001282.1:0-5000 GCA_903632075.3 Acanthosepion pharaonis
GGTAATATTTGGGTCAGTAGTAATAAACTAAGTTTAAAATAAGACAGATTGAAAACCAGTTCCCCAACACCATCACCCCACTTTTGGTCATGTGCTGCATTTTACTTTCCTCTATGGTACCTAGACTTTATGAATTTAAGTGCAGTACTAGATTGGTAGGAAGGTCTCATCATTTTAATGTTGAAATGGCTATGCTAACAGTTCTATGCTAACAATTTCTTCTGTCATTTCTCATTTGTGGAACTCTTTCTGCCTAGTTAACTTTTATCTTCAACAATTTAAATGCAATGTCAATCGTTATCTACTGTCTTGATTCTTATTCTTTTATTGTTCTTTCTCGTTAATACTGATTTTTGGGGTTTTTTTTGCATATTATCTAACACTCAGTAACTTTTTGTGTCTTAGAGATAGGAATTAACAGGAGATAACTGATAACTGACATCCATTGAATATGGTCCATGGAACTAGAACAGTCTACCGCAGTGAGTGAATTAAAGGGTTCAGTTTAACATTCCAACCACCTGAAGAAGGCTGGAGTGTTACAATGACCAAAACGTTTTTAATAAATATGGCGACAAAGATTTGGACCCAAAAATCCAAATAATGTAAATAATTAATACATAATACCTCATCTCAGAAATATAGACAGATACTGAAAGGCCAAAACATTGTAATAAATATGGCAACAAAAGATGGGGACAATAGTCTGAATAATATAAATAGTGTACATAATACCTCATCTCAGAAATATAGACAAATACTGGGGTAAAATAATTAAAAAAAAAAAATAATATTGTGATATTTGTGAAGTGAATTGTTTAAAAGTGCTGATGTACTGAAATCCTTTCATCACATTTTATATATATATATATATATATATATATATATATAAAATAATATATATAAATATATACATAATTGTTTAATGTCTACTATTAATAATGACAAAAACACATGTTCAAAAACATTTGAAAAACTAAGTAAATACAAGGACTTCAAGATAGAAATCAGTAGAATGTTGCATCTTAAGACAACAACATTAAACAATTTGTGAATCAAATTTCTTTGTAACCCTAAAATATGTGAATATTTTAAACAATTGCATCCCAGGCAAAGCGATAAGCCACTAAGATGCAAAAGGTTGCTGATAGTAAAAGAAACTGAGAAAACAAACTTTAAAGAGTGAAATGACCTTTAAAGATCTGGGATCAAGAAGATGAAATGATGATTGATGTTGTATTTAAATTTTTTGAAGACTATAGTTGACAGGAAAGCTAGAAACTGGAAGAGATTTCCACAAATCAGAAGTACAGGAGATGAAACTATATGCATAAATCTTATAGTTATCTCAGAACTTTAACACTTAAAATTAACTAAATTAAAACAATTAAATGTCTGCAAAAAATCCTACTTATAAGTATTGCTCACATTTTGGTTTTTCTCTCTAATAACCACAATTAAAATATGCATGCCACGAATCTTCTGATACAAAAAAAACTTGTCTCTTAAACAATTGGAGGCAACTCCCAAAACAATAATTTACAAAGGTTTTAAAAGGTTGAAAAAAAACAAAGTGGCTGCAGATTTGAGCGTGCAGATAAATGGAATAATTTGTAGTTTGAATGAAGGAAGAAAAGAGAATGGAATGTTGCTTACTTCATGATGGATGGAGAAAAGAAGCAGCTGCAGGTGACAATTTCTTTTATAGAAAGACATTGTGGGGGGAAAGAGAGAAGAATAGGAAGGAAGAAAAGCTATAAAGCTCCTCTGAAAATAGGAGTCGAGATCTTTCTCTTGTTCATTTCATATTAAAACGGTTGTGTGAAGTAACAAGATTTAAGAAAAGGATGAGAGAGATCTGATCCTACGAGAATATTTTTTTTAATTTTTTGAACCACATAATCATAACCCAGAGAGTTGCATTGATAATGAAAAAGTAAAGATTTTATAAGACATGAAGATTCAAATGAATAAAGTCATTGAACATGCATGCACGAAAATATATATATATATATATATATATGGTGGACACTCCTGTTGCATTTGACGTAGAGAGTCAAGCAGCGCAGTTCCTAGGAAAAAACCAGCACATATAATTTGATTATAGTAGGGAAAGCTTTGTGCAGAACCAACCACAAATGTTTTAATACAGAGACCTGGTGCACTATACCACAAGGTCCCTAAACAGGAGGATTTAATTCAGATTTGTCTTTCTCCTAGACCAGCTGTCAACAAATTTTATAGAACACAATTGTCCTGCTATTTACTTAGCTGGAGGGGGAAGAAAAGGTTCATACCTTTCCCAAGGGTATTAGCACATAAATGAATGTAATGAATTTGACAGGAATTCGAACTCAGCTCTCCAATTCCTCAATCCAAGCTTCTATCCACTATTCCACTTTGCCTCTCCCTATATATATCAATTATGTGGTGCAGTTCAATTTACATTACATGAATCATTCATACAAAAAAAAAAACAGATATAGAAGTTAATGATAAATGGCGAACTCAGCTCTCCAATTCCTCAATCCAAGCTTCTATCCACTATTCCAGCCACTCTCCCTATATATCAATTATGTTCAGTTCAATTTACATTACATGAATCATTCATAAAAAAAAAAAAAAGATATAAATAATGATAAATTCAGCTTCAATTCCTCAATTCTTGATCCACTATTCCACTTTGCCTCTCCCTATATATCAATTATGGTGCAGTTCAATTTTACATTACTGAATCATTCATACAAAAAAAAAAACAGATAAGTTAATGTCTGATAAATGAAATCAGCTTTCCAATTTATATCAATTAATGGTGCAGTTCTATGAATCATTCCAAAAAAAAACAGATATAGAAGTTTTTGGCGACTCAGCTCCAATATATATCAATTGTGTCAAAACATTACATGAATCATTCATACAAAAAAAAAAACAGATATAAAGTTAATGATAAATTTAAAACTCAGCTCTCCAATTCCTCAAAGCTTCTATCCACTATTCCACTTTGCCTCCCTATAAATATCAAATTTCATTGAATCATTCATACAAAAAAAAAAACAGATATAGAAGTTAATGATAAATGGCGAACTCAGCTCTCCAATTCCTCAATCCAAGCTTCTATCCACTATTCCACTTTGCCTCTCCCTATATATATCAATTATGTGGTGCAGTTCAATTTACATTACATGAATCATTCATACAAAAAAAAAAACAGATATAGAAGTTAATGATAAATTTTCTCCAATTTTAAAAGCTTCTATCCATATTCCACTTACCTATATATATCAATTATGTGGTGATTCAATTTCATGAATCATTCAAAAAAAAAACAGATATAAAGTTAATGGAATCAGTTGCTTATTCATGATAAATGGAAAAAAAAGTTATACATTAATGAATCATTCAAAATCAATATTTTTTGAAACTCAGCTATCCAATATATTGTATCCAATATTCCACTTTTCTCTCCCTATATAAGAATTAGGAAGCAGAAATTTACATTACATGAATCATTCATATAAAAAAACAGATATAGAAGTTAATGATAATAACTCAGCTCTCCAATTCCTCAATCCAAGCTTCATATCCACTAGAATATTTGCCTCTGTATATATCAATTATGTGATGTATTCAATTTACATTATATGAATCATTCATACAAAAAAAAAAACAGATATATAATTTAATGATAAATGGCGAACTCAGTTCTCCAATTCCTCCAATCAGCTTTCTATTCCACTATAATTTTTTGCCTACTTCCCCATATATATCAATTATGTGGTGCAGTTCAATTGATTAATGAATCATTCTTTAAAAAAAAAACAGATATTTTGATAAATGGCGAAAGACAATCCAAGCTTCTATCCACTATTCAAATGATTTAAATGTGGTTCAGTTCAATTTATATTACATGAATCATTCATGCAAAAAAAAACAGATAGAAGTTTGATAAATTTTTTTTTTTTCCAACTTATCCACTATTCCACTATTTCATTTATATACATATATTCATACAAAAAAAAAAAAAAATCTTTGATAAAGTTATTCCTACCAATTACTATTGAATCATTTTTACAAAAAAAAAAAAAAAAGATATATGTTAATGATAAATCTAACTCAGCTCTCCAATTCCTCAATCCAACAATCCACTATTCCACTTTTTCCCTTTTATATCAATTATTGGTGCAGTTCAATTTGAACATTACATGAATCATTCATACAAAAAAAACAGATATAGAAGTTAATGATAAAAAAGTGAACTCACTCAATTCCTCAATCCAGCTTCTATCCACTATTACTTTTTAATATATATATCAATTATAGCAGTTCAATTTACATTACATGAATCATTCATACAAAAAAAACAATAGAAGTTAATGATAAATTCTGAATTGTGCTTCTATCCACTATTCCACTTTGCACTCCTTTATGAATTTGGTGCAGAATTACATGAATCATTCATACAAAAAAAAAAAACAGATATAGAAGTTAATTGATAAATGGCGAACTTTTTTCAATTCCTCAATCAAGCTCAGATCCACTATTCCACTTTGCCTCCTTATATATCAAATGTGGTGCAGTTCTTTTTACATTACATGAATCATTTATAAAAAAAAACAGATATATAAATTAATGATAAATGGCGAACTCAGACTCTGTCCACTATTCTTTGTCTGAATATAGAAAACAGTTCACTTTCAAAATTACAGTCATACAAAAAAAAACAGATATGTTAATGATAAATCAACTCAGCTCTCAATTCCTCAATAGCTTCTATCAATATTCCATTTTGCTGTCCCTATATATATCAATTATGTGGTGCAGTTCAATTTACATTACATGAATCATTCATAAAAAAAAAGATATAGAAGTTAATGATAAAAACTCATTCCTTCAATTCTATCCACTATTCCATATTGCCTTATATATCAATTATGTGGTGCAGTTCAATTTAATTACATGAATCATTCATACAAAAAAAAAAACAGATATAGAAGTTAATG
>CAHIKZ030001282.1:10000-15000 GCA_903632075.3 Acanthosepion pharaonis
CCAACTTGCACAAGTCTAAAACCATCACCTCTTTCAGATAGAATGTCAGCATTAGTTGACATTAAGCAAAAGTTGGGAAAACACTACAAACTGCAGCAATTCTCACCTGATCATCTTGGGCTATTTGTAATCTCATAAAAACTTATTACTTCTTTTAAGAATTTCGGACCAATGCAGCACAGCTGATAGGTGACCGATATTTTTTTTTATTTATTAAGGCATCATCTCTAGACAGATTGCCAATCAACACCAAAGAGCTTCTAGCTGTCCATTAGATGAGGACTTGGGATTTTATGTCAGTATTACCATTAATGACTCTGAAACAGTTTCATTGATCTAGTTTGTCTCACAAGGATTGGGTCAATTTATGGTATAGGTTTCATGCACTTACTCATAATGTTGCATGCTGGGAGCATCTCCCTAGGCTGATATCAAGTCACCTCATTGACTAATTGATCATTGTCAGATTTGATCCTCAGTTTCAGTGTTTGATTGTTCTAACCACTTGGCTTCTTGAAAAAAAAAAAAAAAAAAAAAAAAAAAATTCTTTTCATAAGACATTTACAAACTTTAGTTAAGATACTGAAGTTTGTAAATGTCTTGTGATATTTTACAAATGAAATGACATTAATGGGCACTCAATGAGTAGCTATGGTCAAATGCAGAGACATAGTAGAGTAATAGATAGTGTCTCAGATTGAGGAATCAGAGTGCAGTCGAATCCATTGCATTCACTTATGTGCTAATAACCTTGGGAAAGGTATGAATCCTCTTCTCCTCCTAGCTATGGGTAAATAGCAGGACTGACCAGGTTCTATAGCTTTGGATGGCAATTGGTCTACCGCAGAAAGAAATGGCAACCTACTCTGGGGAAAAAAAAAAAAAAAAAAAAAAAAATCTGCCTCATCAGTCATGTATCAAAAGATACATGATTACCTACACATGTATCACGCATGGCACATTGACTGATGGTCAAATGCAAAATAACGGAAATGTCCAACAAATTGACAAAGTTTAGAATAAAACAAAAAAGGAACAGGACAAAAAAGAAATAATATTTTAATCAATTAAGCAAAGAATATATGCAAGGCAAATTAACAGATAAGAAGGTAAAATGATCACAAACTAAGAATTGACATCAACACACAAAAGCAAGTTTGGACAAGCAAGTGTTGTGACTTCTAGACAAGGCAGATTTGGACTGAATCATATCAAACTGGACTATATTACTGGTTAAGAAAAAAATCCCAGCATGCATTTGTATGCATTTGCCTATAAAAGGTGAGGAGCAAGTATTTTGCAGTTATTCATATAGGATTGAAATCAACAATTAACAACATAAATCCTGCAGTGGCTATATCTTGACTTTCCTAAAAAATGCCTAATTATTACTGGAATATTGGAATATTCTTTTTTTTTAAGCAAATCACCCCAAGCAAGGCAGACGTGCCACAAGCACACAAGGCGTCACAGAGAGCAAGAGCAAAGAGGAATGTTTGAAAAAAGGATAAAGAGAAGGACAGGGATCAAGGTCAAGACATCAGAAGATGTCAATTGACATTATATTTGAATATTTGAAGATTATAGCTATCAGGGAAGCAAGTGATAGGAAGGGAGTTCCACTGACAGGAGGTGCGAGATAAGAAGCTGTTGGAGTAGAATGATGGCTACATTTAGCCATTTTGACAGTCAAAGGGTGGGACAGATTCCAACCTAGCAGCACATTTAAATTCATGCAGTTTGGGAACCAGTGAAAGTAGCTCATCAGAGCAGTTGCCATGAAAATACTTGTAGAAAAGACAGAGGAAGCCACAGCAAGTCTGTGAGAAAGTGACTGTAGATGAGATGCCAGATCAGGATCAATCATGTTGCATATCTGTCTAGACATGAAAACAGCCAAATTACCACTTTTAATTTTTTTTCAAAGAGAAACATGGAAGTTGCGTGAAGAAGTACATGAAAACTGATTTCCCAGTATTAATTTTTAGTGATTAATTTAGTTATATTGGACAAACCTAGACTAAAAAGTGTCTCCTTCATAGAAATAGTCAACCAATGGAACTTTTGCACTGAACATTGTTGTAAGTTTCTGAAAAAAAAGGGGTTAAAAAGGATAAAGAATATTTGAATGGTAAAAAAAAAAAAAAAAAAAAAAGAGAGAGAAAAATAAAAGCACATGAATTAAAAAGTCACAAGATAATGACTGACAGTATCTGTCTATATTTCTGAGATGAGGTATTATGTACATTATTTACATTATTCGGACTATTGTCTACATCTTTCTCACCATATTTATTACAACATTGTTGTACACTCCAGCAGTTGGAATTTCACTCACTGGGGTAGACTGTTCTAGTTTAGACTGTTCACGTGCCATGTTTAATGGATGTCAGTTATCAATTATCGCCTGTTAATTTCCCTCTGAAAGTTCTCTACTGCCTTAACCAGGTATTGAACTCGCACTCTTTGGGTCATGTCACTGGATCTAACCAACATCTTTATCCACTGTGCCATTCTGTGTATGAATTTCCGGGCATTATAAACCTGATGTCTTCAGCAACTATTTTTTACCAGTGCTCATATTGCAATTTTTGCTGTTATCATTGCATGTTTTTACCAGAGCTCATATTGCAATTTTTGTTGTTATCACTTTTCTCTGGCACTCCTTATTATTGATTAACATGTCGTATTGATTTCTATGCTTGGTCGGCTCTGGACATTTTTTATGTGCTGATTCCTTAAGTTTATGAATTTTCCAATGGTGTTCTTTGTTTATGATCTCAACCTGATCCAACAGAGGGTGGTGATCTCCCTTCTCTCTCCATATGTGGTCAGCCACACCTGATTTTTCCAGTTCCCCTCATGTTACAGCTTTCCTTACCTTAAGGGGGCGGCCCGTCTCCCCTTTATATTTCTTTCTGCAGCTGCACAGGATAGCGTACACACAGTCTTTAGTCATTTTCGCCTCTATGGGGGGGTCTTACTTGGAAGAGATATCTGATGTTATATGGACTGCAGATCCTTTGTATTTTCAGAGGAGAAATTAATAGGAGATAATTGATAACTGACATCCATTAAACATGGCATGTGGAACTAAAACAGTGTACCCCAGTGAGTGAAATAAAGGGTTCAGTTCGACATTCCAACCACCGGAGCGTATAACAGCTGAAATGTTGTAATAAATATGGTGACAAAGATGAGAACAATAGTCTGAATAATGTAAATAGTGTACATAATACCTAATCTCAGAAATATAGACAGATACTGAAAAGCCGAAACGTAATAAATATGGCGACAAAGATTAGGACTAATGTATAATGACTGAGATTTAGACATTTCCAAATGAGACGAGTTCCATACTTGACATCTATATGAAATACTCGATTTGATAAGGCTATTTTCAAACATGACTCAGTAATATTTTTGTTATTAATTTTATAGCTTATCAACTTTTGTGGATTATTTGAAGTCAAAATATATTCTACATTGTGGAGGATATACAAATGTGTTTTGTGAGTAACTATCGTGTTAATAATTTTTGAGAATAACAAGGATTTTTCCTGATACAAGCCCTACTATTTAACCCATAGCTGGGTTCACACCTTTCCCAAATCACAAGTTAGAAAATTAAAGGGAGATAACTTTTTATTTTTTATTTATGTTTAGATAGGGAATATCTTTCTCTCCATAAATTCATCACTGAAATCTTCATTCAGGTAAAAATGTTGCTTAGTAATTAGCAGTTATTTTGGGAATATTTAACATGTAAAAAAAAAAAAAAAAAAAAAATATGTCATTATCCGAAATACAAGCTTACATAAGTATTTCAGTCTGAGTGTGAAAGAATATATGAAAAAGAAAAACATTAAAAAGTTGGAGAGAGATAAAAGCATAGGAATTAAGAAGACAAGATAATCCCTGACATTACATTTAATTTTTTGAACATCAAACTTGACTGGAAAGAAAGAAACTTGAAGCGTGTTCCACAAGCATGAAGTGTGTGAGAAGACACTGTTAGCATGGTTGCATCAAGCAATTCCAACTATAAAATGATGTGACCGTGATACCAATCTAATACTGCACTTAAATCCTTAAAGTCAAGGTACCAAAGAGGAAAGCTTATCAGAAGAATTACCATGAAAATATTTATGGAAAGTGCACAGAGAAATTTTGTTATGCTGGTGGGAAAGTGACTGAATCCAAGATGCCAGGTTTAGACCAATATCATTGCAGATTCTTTTTTGGATTTTATCATGAATCTCTAAATACATAGTAGAAACACCAGAAAAAAACTTTCATAATAAAATTGAACAGTATGTATTTCATATTGTTCATGCAGTTTTGTGTGAATAACTTTTTTATTTTACAATCTCTTTTCCCACAGACACAATGTTACAAACCTGTTGATACTCTGCCATTTTTTCCATGACCAATATTTTGATAAGCCCTATTCTTTCGTCTCACCAGTTCAGACCTTTACGACATGTCATCCTATGTCCAACCTTATTTCTTCAATGCTCCAAATGTAACAAAGAATTTCACTTAAACAACTTTTCCCCCTCAAGAAATGTCAGTTTGTAGAATGAACTCCAGTGTGTGTACTTCCTTGAATACATTAATCATAAGCTCCATTAAAATGTTTTCCTATACTTGTGCAGTGGCTTCAAGGCTAATCATATAGAAAAGTATATTCCAGTGTTGTTTTTTATTTATCACAAATCTTGGTTTGCCTCCTCTGAGTCAAATTTGTCAAATCAAAATATTTTCTATATTTGTTTACAGATGAGTGGGTCATGAAAACTTCTTGGCTCAGACAACTTATTAAAATCTAACCAAATGGCCAAATATTAGAATATATATATATATATATATATTTTTTTTTTGATAGACTACTTCACTGGGTTGAGAACTTTTCTGCAGGTATTGTATATCAGCTAGAAGTTTCCTCATTTCTGAAAAGCAGTACAATTAGTAAGTTCTTTGTTTTTCTATTCCAGTCA
>CAHIKZ030001282.1:20000-235000 GCA_903632075.3 Acanthosepion pharaonis
TTTTTTTACTGTCTTAGAATTGCTTTACTATTGCCTTATTCTTGACTTGCCTTTTCTGATCATTGTGACCATTTTTATTGGCTAGGAAGAAATCCCAGCATGCAGCTGTAGGATTTGTCAATAAATTTTCATTAATTCCTTGTATTATTTTTCTTTTGGTTGTTACTGGGAATTTTGTCAATTCCACTTAAAGATAAAAGTTTAAAGCTGTATATCTGGAAATTCTTTTCCACTTTGTCAATTGTTCACCTCTGAACTGACTGTATGGTTGAACTCTCTTCCTACGGGCAGGAGGTTTCACCTCCCCAAAGGAGACTCCGCCCTTCGGCGTAGCCTCCTTCGGGGAGGTGAAAATTGCCCCTGAACCCGTTTATACGGGTTCAAATGGGCTATTTTTTGGCCGAGCCTAATGGCTCAGGAATGCCCACGTTAAAAAAGGCCTTTGTGCCACATGACACCCTCGTGGGGGGTGACTGAATATCGTCATAGAATTTTAATAAGTGTATATGCCAGAAATATAAGATGAAGACTTAAATAATAATAAAATACTAATTTTCACACGTATGTATATATATATATATATATATATATATATATATACACACACATTTAAATAATAATGCATAGAATCAATCAGCAATATTAATGCTATTATTGGCCTTATATTAATATTTGTTGATTGATTCTATTTGATTATTTCTTTTTATATAAATTATATGCTGCCTAAAAGTTTTTATATATATATATATATATATATATATATATATATATATATATATATATATATATACATGTTGTGTGTGTTTTATATTTTATTATTATTTAGTAGTCTTTCATCATTTACATTTGGATATATATATATATATATATATATACAAATGTAAAGGAACAAAGAGTTTAAAACATTAATTTAAAACAGAGATCAATACATAATTAGAACTGTAAATATTTATTTATTATGCAGTGTTACACTAGAACATGCACATATCCCTATATAACTGAAAATCTTTTTTAACGTTTCATCAGGTAGGCAAGCATGATGCTAGTGCATGTTTTAATGTAATGCTGCATAATATACATATATAATTCAATGTCTAATAAATGAAAGTGATATTTTTTTTATATATGTGAAAGAGTATTTAAAAGAAAAAAAAAAATCCTCCAATATTCTTATTATTTCATCCACAATGCTAAGAGAAAGACATACAAAATAAATGATCGCAAAAAAAGATAATGTCATTAAGAACAATAAACTAGATAAAAACAGATACATAATATTACCTACTAACTCTATCGAAAACAATTTTGTTGAATCTAAACAACATGAAAATAATTACAACCACATCTAAAACTATTATGGATATGAACAGAACCAAAATTCCCATGAAAATAATAATTTTGAAGCTGGTATATATAAAATAAATTGCCATAATTGTTCCTCACAATACATTGGGAAATCTATAACCAAAAAAAACCCTTATGTATAACAATTTATCAAATGCATCAGTCATGCATAGAAATAAATTCAACCACAACTTTGATCTAAAGAATGCCACACTTATTAAAAGAGAAAGTAACTTACTTAGTTGTTACAGGAGGATTTCTACGGTAACAAAGAAAAGAATACTGAACTGTTACGAAACATCTGTCCTTCTTTATGGCAGTGACAGAGATATCGTTCTACAGAAGGATGCTATGGATATGGAACAATTGTGTAAGCAACAATGAGGTCTTAGACAAAGAGAAGGCTTATACTTAACATCAGGAAGATACTTAACATCAGGAAGAGGCAGCTGAAGTTTCTGGGATGCGTAACGAGGAAGATGGGTCTGGAGAATCTGATACTCGAATAGAGGGAAAGAGAGACAAGGGAATGACATACCTGGCAGACTTAAGCAAGTGGCCGACAGAATGTGGTCTGGGGGAGTAAGCAGAAGGAAGGAACTTGTTGAGAGGTGCAAGGGATAGAGAGAAGTGGAGAAAGGACATAGCACATAAAAAGAAGAAAGTACTTACTTAGAAGGAAAATTCTTGAGAGTGCTGCTATTGAATCTTATCAAAATATAAATCTGCACCCCAGTGTAACCCGGATGTAAGAGACCCGGATATAAGAGATTTTCTCTGGTCCCAAATTAGAGCCTGTGTTAATGTATACATATAGACCAAACCCGGATATAAGAAAAACCCGGATATAAGAGACTTCTTCTCCGGTCCCAACAACTCTCTTATATCCGGGTTACACTGTAGCTCTATTACTGAAAGAATTACAACTTTTTCAAGCCAACATACATGAATATAATAAGGTTAAAAATTAAAAGAAAATGAATAAAACCTCATGTTATTTAAAATATATAACACATAAATTAATCCCAAACTAAATAATTTAAATACTATTTATATAAAAAAATCACTTATTAATGAAGAGCAGAAATAGGAAAGAGTTATCAGGTGGACAGTAGATAGCGATTGACATTGCATTTAAATTTTCAGATTAAAGTTGGCTGGAAAGCATGGAGTCAGGAGGGAGTTCCACAAGTGAGAAGTGTGAGACAAAATGTTAGCATAGAACTTACGGCTACATTTAGCCAGCTCAAATGTAAATTGATGAGATCTTGATGTCAGTCTAGTACTGCACTTAAATTCATAAAGTCTAGATACCATAGCAAAAAGCTCATTTGAACAATTGCCATGAAAGTATTTATAGAAAACACACAGTGAGGCAACCTTACG
The DNA here is from genome assembly GCA_903632075.3 of Acanthosepion pharaonis. Lineage (NCBI taxonomy): Eukaryota > Metazoa > Mollusca > Cephalopoda > Sepiida > Sepiidae > Acanthosepion > Acanthosepion pharaonis. Next base: position 22,731 of record CAHIKZ030001282.1, read on the forward strand.
GTGGTGAGAAGGTGACTGGAGCTGAACCTCCGGATCTGGACCAATAATATTGCAGATTCTTCTTTGGATCTTTTCAAAGAGCTCAAGGTAAATAGCAGGGCATCGGACCACATATGGCAGCAATACTCGAAGCATGGAAGAATGCTATACTTACTGATAGATTCTGGAGAGAAAAACTGTCTTGCTCGACACAATGAACCAACTTTCTTAGCAGCTGACCTAGCAATGGATTCAATATAGTCTTGCTACTTCATATCAGCAGAGAATGTGAGTCTGATGAGGTGCAATAAGTCACTTTTCTGAAGATTAGCATCAGCCATGCTGATGGAAGGCTCCAAGTTTAGTTTACTTATATCTACACCAGCTTAGATTTTATTATCCAAATCAATGTTCTCAAAATAAAACAGTCATTAACCAGTGTTGATAAAAATTTAAGGATATATGCCGACGATAAATATAGCATGTGAATTCCAGTACATAATATCCGGATTTTAGAAATGTTTGTAATAACTTAAAAATGAAGCAAGATGTAAATTTATTGACAGATCAGAACACTGTTGGAAATTGTGAAAAAGTTACAAGCCATTTCTTGTCCCAGTTAATAACTGATTTGAACAGGTTATTGATTATTTTGATTACTGCACAATAATTTATTCTTAAAAACAAAGTATGATTACATTTTAATCAGTTATATATTTGCCATTATTTTGAATGACTAATTGCCAGTTATAAGGTAGCTTTTTGCAACCCTATGTGTAGAATTCTGCAGGTTTTTACGTGAAAGATTTTTTGATGAAATCTTCAACTTTGTTCCATCAGAGAGAATTTTTCTCCTCAAAGATGGAAATGCAAATTTGGAAATTGCAAAATGTTGAACAGAGATCAAGGAATAATCAAAAAGAAATTGAAAAAGTAATGTTATACAAAAAAATATAGGAAAAAAAAAAGCTGGTGTCAAGAATGTCACGAAAAGAGACTTGAGAAAAATTGAAAAATAATAAGCAAGATATGCAAATTTATTATTACAAAATATCTGAACACACTGATGTTGCAAGTATAAACAGAAAAAGAGACATAGAATATTAAGTATATTGTCTAAACACATGAAAGGAACCCAACTACCACCTTTAAGTAAACATCATGAAGATAACTGTGAAGCAAAGGACTACATATTTTTTTTAATCAGTATCCCCCTTCATGTAATAGACCTTGAGGAGGTAATGCTGCTCTGGGTGAAGTGGGTGGCTCCTGGAAGATCCTATGTCAGGCAACATGACTCTGCACCATACTACATAAATGAAAGAACCCAGTTATGGCTGTCAGAAAATTTCTGCAACAACATCACCCCTTACATCTGATCACCCAACTCCCCAGACTACAACCCCCTTGATTATTATGTGTTGGGCACAGTTGAGTGAGAGACCAACAGAACTCCTTGTAACACCAAAGATGAACTAAAGCAAGGATTGTGTCTGCATTCACTAACTTAAAGGAGACCATCAAGAATAGTTGCAGGAGATTATGAGGTTGCCTGGAGGACGTGGTTGAAGCCAATGGTGATTTTATTACATAAATTTACTCTTTAGTATTTCAAGATATTTCTGTGCAATTTTGGTAAAATGTGATGTCAGTATTATTTTCATTTTTGCATAATTTAGGCGACAATTTATCCATCGCATCCGGTATATGCTATAGCAATATAGAGGAGAAAGATCATAGTATTTGTATGATTCTTGAACCTCTGATCAAGTCTACTGATTCACTTACCTCAGAGCTAAAACTGACACTGTCAGCCATTGCCCATTCTAGAAAACATTCCCTGTGATGTGCTGGTAGAAAAAAGAAAATAAGGAGCTGTTTCTGATCAAGGAAATCGGAAAGGTGATGAGGAAAGACACTAGCCTGAAGTTACTGCAACAATTGATATTTATGTATTTGAGACCTTGAAGATGACACCTGCACAAGTCAAATGACTAGAAGGCTCCATTAGCAGCTCTGCCATTATCACCACTACCAAAGTGGTATAAAAATAGAAAGACATGGCCGGGTTGCTGAGAAAGATTACCTCAACAAGGCAACAAAGAGGAAAACATAAAAAACTAATGTATGTAATGTCAATATCGAAACAATAGAAAATTTAATAAAATCAGTGGTTGAAAGCCTGATGAAAGCTATAGAATGTCAAGAAGGCTGTATCAAAATGTTAAATAATAAAGTAATAATTTATTCAGGAATATATGATGTTGCGTATATCAAATATGTCGGTAGCTTTTGGGTTTATGTATAAATATATTTCAATCTCAGTGAATAACTGGTAAAAATCCATCCTTTCCAAATTTATTGACAGTGAAGAAGGTTAGACTTAGATTCTTACCTCCACAGAAATTATTGCCAAAAAAGAGATCAAGGTTTTCCTGTCTTTACTGCCAATTCTGGCAGAAGAGGATCCGCTTGAGTGATGGTGGTTGTGCTTGTTGGGAGGGTGGGTACATGCATTATTTATTGCTTCACTTTGCAAAGATTACAAGGAATCATTTGTGCAACCCAGCAACAAGTCTGTCATCAAAGAGTGTCTTTAGTGACAGTGGGTACATTCTCTTCTTGTGGATGATTTCTTAAACCAGCCAAAATAAATATGCTGACACTCTTCCATTTCAATCTGATGGGAACAAAGATACCAGTTCTTCAGGCATGACCTCTGCTGCCAAAATCTGCTGAAGACAATCTTTAGATTAGAAGACATGTCTTTTTGGCTGGTTGGTTGGCATTTTTTTCTTATCTACAATGTGAACTGAATGCACTTACCTCTCATGGTCATATCATGTCATGACACCATCTTTAATGTTAGTGCATACCGTATATATTCACATATCATGTGACTTTTAAAGAAAAAGCTAATTTTAAGGAGGGGGTTGCATCAAACACAAGATATAAAATTAGCATATGTACTGCTGGCCCTTGTTATGCTGTTGACCAAATGATATATCCATTTACTGTAATCAAATTAGCTTCAAAATTAGGTCTTCAAAGAACACATGATATGCGAGTATATATGGTAATCACATTTGATATTATTACTAATGTTATTATTTTACTGTCAATGCAAAGATAATATTGTATAAGTATAGTATGAGAGAAAATAATATACAAATTTCTATTATACTTTTCTTAGTTGATCTTCTGTTATTGCAAGGTGGGATATTTAATAAGTGATAAAAAAAAAAAAAAAAAGCTTAAGAAAACTAAATAAAATCAGCTAGACGACATGCCAAGGCATGGCAATAAAAATAAAAAATTTTAAATTTCGGCATTCCAACATCTTTAACATTTCCTGTCGGTACATAATTATAAACGACAGTTGCGTTTTTATTTCTCTCCTTCTCCTTCCTACATGTACACATAATTCTCTGAACAAAAACATTACTTAACCTAAAACCTTGAGTCATGTTCGAAAATAGTCTTGTCAGATTAAGATATTCATATTATGGATGTCAAGCATAGAACCAATCTCATTTGAAAATATCTAAATGATATGCTGTATACAACTGCTTTCTAAGATCGATGGCTTTGAACGAGGGAAGCCTTTGAATCTTGGTGAAGACTATCCTTCTTTGAACTTTATTGACTGGTGCTATGGAATCACAAAGAAAGAACTGTACCAAATAACAGGAACCACATCATTTGAGGACTTTCCACAGCAGCAACAAGTAAAATGGACAGAACATGTAACTCGATGCAACTGGACTTGAGAAACAAATTTTACTGAAAAATTGTTTTAAGAGAAATATTTTATAATTTTACTTGTATGTCTTTATGAAGATAGAAATTAAATTCTAAAGAAACATGATCAAAATGCTAAGGAAAGTATAAAATATAAAATATGATTCTAAAAAGTTTGATTTTTATTTTAGTGCACTAATATATATTTACATGTATCATTTGATTGTCAATTAATTGATCTCGTGATTATATTGCTACATGATTATTTGGCAGGATTAATTTCACAAGATCTTGTTTTTGAAGTTCATAAGTGACCTTAAAATCAAGAGTAAATATCTGTGAACTTATTTTTTTTATGGTGTGGTATTTGCTTTAAGTTCTTTTGGTAACTTCTTCTTAAAAGTTTTTATCAGATTGAAACATTCAAATGGATGTCATGTATGGCACCAACTCATATAGAAATATCTAAACTGTCAGTTGTCTACAGTTGTACTACAGAATCACAAAAAATCTGTACTAACTAAGAGAAACCACATCACTTGAGGACTACCAACAGCAGTAACAATTAAAATGAATAGAACATGTAACTTGAAGAAAAAGCATTTATTGGCCTTGAGAAACCTATTTTCCTGAAAAATTGTTTCAAGAGAAATATTTGATAATTTTACTTGCATATCTTTATGAATATAGAAATTAAAATCTAAGTAAACACAATCAAAAATATGATTTGAAAAGTTTAGGCTTTACATTAGTGCACTTTTTTTTATATATATATATATATATATATATATATATATATATATATATATATCACTTGTTTCGGCAATTAGTTGGAGATTTGTCTCCAACTGTACTGGTTGAACACACTGCCTTCAGCCAGAAAGGAACCCAGATGAGGCTATGACAAAGGGAAGAGTCTTGTCTTGGGTGGTAGACAGTACCCGTTTTAATTTTTTAAGGGGTCTAAAAAGGAATTTTTTTGTGTGAGCCTACAGGTTTTGGATACCCCACGTTAAATTCGGCTTTGTGCCATATCTGACCGTGTGGGACAGTTGGCAAATATCCTTATATATATATATATATAAAGATATATAAAGATATTTTTTTTATGTTAAATATTTACATCTATGAAAAGAATGGAAAAAGTAAAATGTTCTGTTTATTAAACAGTATTAAATAATATTTACCGGCCTGAATGTCTGAGAAATTTTCATAGAAAATATGCCGGTAAATGTTATTTTTACTGTTTATTTAAACATGGAAAAATTAAATATTTTATCTATAAAAGAATGTTAAATATAAAAAAAAATGTCTTAAAAAAAGATTAACTTTATATATATATATATATTATAGATATATTTATATATAAAAATAGTCTAATTATATATAATATATTATGTCATATAAAACAATATATATATATATATATATAAATATATATATATATAAATATATATATATATATATATATACATATATATATATATATATATATATATATATATATATATATATATATATATATATATATGTACACATGGGTGCAATGGGTAAATTGTTGCCATTTTATATTTTTAAATTTTTGTTCATGCACATTGTTTGTTTTATATTTTTCAACTGCACACTATAATAGGGTGAGTTGGGTACTGTCTGTGAGAAAAAGAGCACCATGACATAATTCACTCTGCCAGAAATTTAGAAACGGCATGCTTTACTGCTTAGCATTCATGCCAGAAGCCCCAATACAAACATTTCAGAGTGTTTGCGTGTTAATCTGAGGAAACTGCAGATGATCCAGAAAGAGTTGGATGAGTCTAATGGTGATTACGAAGGTAAAGCAGCTTGGAAAACTCAATCTGATCATTCTGATAAGAACTCCTGAATTTGTTGGTGAGTGCCTCAGACTCAACACAGAGGCCTACATCAAGTGCCTTGGGCAGTTAGTGCTACCCTGGGTGAAGTGGGTGGCTGCTAGAAGACTATCTGGCAACAGGACTCTGCACCATGGCACACAAGAAGAACCTAGTCATGGCTATCAGACAATTTCTGCAACCACATTACCACTTACATCTGGCCACCTAACTCCCCAGACTGCAACCATCTTAATTACTATGTGTTGGGAACAGTTGAGTGAGAGATAAAAAAAAAAATACTCCTTGTAAGACCAAAGATAAACTGAATCAAGGATTATGGAAGCATTCATCAACTTAAACAAGGAGACCGTCCAGAAGAGTTGCAGGAGATTCCAAAGTCATCTGGAGGCCATGTTGAAGCCAATGGTAATTTTGTTGCTCTTTAGTATTCAAGATATTAATTTTGGTAAATATATCAGTTAAAATGAGATGTTACTGTATTTTCATTTTTGCATAATTTAGATGAAAATTCATCTATCATACCCTGGATATATATATATATATATATATATATATATATATATATATATATATATATATATATATATATATATTTACATGTGTCAATTGTTTGTAAATTAATTGATCTCTGATGATTATATTGGTACATGACTAAGAATTTCATGCTACGACTTGGTTTTTTCAAGTTCATAAGAATTCCTAAACTCAAAAGTGTGTATCTGCATTATTATGAAATGGTATTTGCTCCATGTTCTTTTAGTGACTAGTTCTTAAAAATTCTCATCAGATTGAAACATTCAAATGGATGTCATGTATGGAACCAAACTCATGCAGAAATATCTAAACTGTCAGTTGTCTACAACTGCTTTCTTAGATCAATGGTTAAAAATGGCTTTGAGTAAATGAAGTCTCCTTAGCAAATGACTATTCTTCATTGAACCTTGTGGACTAGCACTATAGAATCACAAAGAAATAACTGTACCAAATAACAACTTCTTTCTCAGATCAAGGGTTAAAAATGGCTATGAATGAAGGAAACCTTTGGATCTTGAAGAAGACCATTCTTTATCAAACAGAATGACAGACAAAGAATTATAACAAATAAAAAAAAAAAAAACATCACTTTAGGACAACTAACAGCAACAATAGCTAAAATGGATACTACTTCAAATAAAAGATTGGGACGGTAACGTCCATCAGGGATGGTAAGAGTGATAGCAGCTACTGTATTTAAAAAGGTATTTTTCTGAAAAATTATAAAAAAATTCAACCAGCAGTAATACTGTCTGCTTCATCAATGAAAGCTGAATGTTTTCTCATAAGGAAATGGCTAATATTACAATTACTCTGATGAAGTCCTTCTAGAGGATGAAACATATTACACAGAATTTTTGTATACTTTATCATTCATTTGCCTAACAATAGGCATAATATTTTATTTGGTGAAATGGTTTTAGTGGATGTATCAGTACATTTTGAACATTACCATATCACTTTACATAGTAATATTAAGTGCGATAATTTTGGCCACCATAATTGTGATATTAATTTTTTCATACCATTGTAGCTATAGGATGAATATTTTGATACCCTTTATTTATGCAAGTTTTATTGAAAACTAGAAAAAATGTCTTATTATTTTTTTAGAAATTGTTTTTTGTTTTCATGCAAGATAAAAGATTAATTAGATTTGGACTAATGTCGACATCATTGTTGCTAATATCACAATGCTTCAGTGGAAAGGATTAAAGTGTTGTCTCATAAATTTGTTGGTAATTTTGAGTTCAATCCTTGGGCCAGGTAGTACAGAATTAGACTCAGTTGTAGATTAGGTTTAAGGCTCCAAGATCTCCACTCAGAATTGTCCCACAGGACAATAGCCTAGTGGAAACAGAGCAAGCAAGGACTGAGCAGTAGTAAATAAGAACTAGACCAGATATTCCTAGACAAAGAAGTAACATGCAGCATATTGAGTTTGTGGCCCTGCTGAGGGATGGTACTGAGAAGTGATAGCAAGAAATAAATCACTAAATAACCTCTAGCCTTTAGTACTAATGTAGGAGTATAAAACCAAAATAATAAATAATTAATATTAAATTAAAATTACAAGTTAATAAAATGAACTTAAAATACAGACAAGAATGATAATTAACAATAGATAAAAAAAGTAGATTATAAAAAAATAGTTAAATAAATGTGAAAACTCTGATCATGTACCGGAACAGTCGTTTTTACCAATAATTGAAACAAATCAAATTTTCTCTCTTTTTACCTGCCATATGACTTTCACTGCCATATGAAGCAGATGTCCCGGAACAGTGCCCCGACATACCATTTCGCTCCTACCAAATAAGAAAAGAGCTTTTTTTTTTTCTTTGTATACATATATGACCTTTAAAATATACGATATTTTCTCTGAAAGTCTTATTTTTGTTTATGTTTATTGTGTTGTGTCTTGTATATAATTTGCTTGTAATTTATATATTTCTTTTCTGGGGATGACGATGTCTCTTTACCTGCCAACTGCACAAAATTAATTACATATGCACACATTTTATATATATATATATATATATATATATATATTATGAAATGGATAAAGTCTGACAATTATTTTTTTAAGACATTTTCTATGTTTATACATTCTTTTTATAGATATGAATACTGTTGTTAATACTGTTTATTATAAACAGAGCATTTACTTAAATATTTGTATCTATAAAAAGAATGTATAAGCATAAAAAATGTCTTAAAAAATAATTGTCAGACTTTTCAATTTCATAATGTATGACAACATCTGTTTATATTTGGATACGCCATGAGCAGATATGAATGTATGAGAGAAAATCATAGAGAATTGTTGTTTAAAAACAGTAAAATCAACCTTGCTAACTGAACGCTCCTCTGTGGCCCAATCGGTTAAGGCTATATGATGGTTCCGTATAGGATACAGGTTTGATTCCTGTCGGAGGACACATATTTTCTATGAAAATTTCTCGGACATTCAGGCCAGTAAATATTGTTAATACTGTTTATTATAAACAGAGCATTTACTTAAATATTTGTATCTGAGCCAGTTTTGGTGATTGAATGCGAACTCGTGTTTTTAGTGTGAGTTGACTGTAGGCTAGGTGTTATGAAACGGATAATGTGACTGCAGTTTGATAGAACAATACAGTAAATGATATAAAGAAATCCCAACTCATGGATTAAAATGTTTACAAAAAAGAACTTCATTTAAAATCGTTAAATATTCATACAATCTTCAGTTAATGTTTCTGCAATGGTAAAATACTTAACACATCTTCCAGGAAATAGAAGAAAAAAAAAGGAGGATGCGGAGAAAAACTATATCTGGTACTAGCAGCAGGGCCCGGCGTTGCCCGTGATTGATTCAAAAATCGTATGACTCATACAGCAATCACTATCACTTGACTTAAAATATTTTTGCCCTTCCTTGCCTTTAAAGGAGTGCCCTTTTCCGTGCTTATGTTGCTACATGCCTTACTTCTTGCCTATCTCACACTGTGAATTTTTTCTAAGCTCTATACTAAACATTAAATCCGTTACGAAAAAAGAACTAAACAAAATGAACACAAAACGATCAGCTTTAAAAAAGGACTCTTAACTGGAAAAACCGAATGAAAAAAAGAATGTTAACAACAAATACTTTTTCACACCCAACCCAGTTCTGTGGAATCAGAATCAACGTTGAGTTTAAGCAAGCAAATGAGCCAATTGGAGTAAAGTGCCATGCAGATTTAAATTTTTCCCCACTTGTGACGAATGCAGCTATCGACTTTTTTTTTTTTTTTTGCATGCTAGCATGCTAGTTAACATTCATTTTGGTCAGCTGTTGGCTCTCATGCTGGCCAATAGAATCTTCCTGCCTATTCGTGGCAGCCAGCTATTGGCTCTCACTCTGGCCAGTCGAAAATGGCTGCAATCTACATGAAAACTTCTGTAGAAGCATGAAAAAAATTGATTATTTCCACTATCGATGGGAGTTGGGAAATGCAAAGTTGGTCTTGGCTTTTCTGCTCACTTTGAGCATGTGCATGTAAATTTTGGTGCAGATCTGTCGGAAATTGTGGCCGTGCATTCGTTACACACACACACACATCCTGCCTTTTATAGATAGAGATTGATGAAAAATAAGTAACTATTCAGTGTTACATCAAGTATATACTAAGTGTAACAGTCTGGCAAAAGGCCATAAAAATGTGTTCTCCCATGAGAACTGAGAAAAGCTGACTAGTAAATTGGTAGGTGAGTTCAGTTTGTTAGTCAAGAAAACATAATATGCACAATTATCTATTTAATATAATTTTGTCTCACAGAATGAAAAGATTGAAACACCAATGAGGATTGACGTCAATCATGAATTGGTATGCAAGAATAGCTTGGTAAAAATTGCACCATCTGAGGTATTCAATATAGACACTTTTACTCACAGAAACACTTAGAGGGATGTAGATATGTACCCTCTTTTTATCGTTTTTTTTCCCCCTCATTTCGACCGATTGTATGTAAGATATTAAAGTAGAAATCGCTACAAATATAACTTAAAAGACTAGCACAAAGAAAATAAATATTAAAACTTTCTTTTTAAGTGAAAGAATTGCAAAGACAATTTTTCTTGTTTTGCAAAAACAGAATTTGTAATGGAAAGCCCGAATTCATGAGCATTTATATTTTCTTTTTACATAGAAGTGGAAAGAAATTTAATTCTTTGAATTTGGCTCTATGTTAGTCTTTTCCAAACTTCTTTTTTACCATTTTAGATGTTCCCTGTATCTTCTGATAATGTAATAAATTGAAAGACAAAATATTTTTGCTATGTCTCATACCATTAATGCACAGTATGTAGCGGCTGTCTTCATTCTTGAGAGACCGGAAAGGAGAAATAGGAAAAGTAGTTTTTAAAAGCATATTACAAATTTCTATTGCAATTTCCAGAAACTAATAAGTATGGAGCACTGTAAATATTTCTCAGTCAATCAAAAAAAAAAAAAAGTCACTGCCCGAAGGCCATTCTACAGAATTCCATTTGGAGCATTTTTTATCTACATCCACAAATCTACTGGTTTAATCAATCATAAGACGACCAGAAGTGATTATGTAAGCCTCCTCATACTATACACTGCTCTCCACACATGCAGGTAACGCTATTCATCCATGACAATGTGATGAATTGTTTTTCCACCTTACCACCTCTTTCCCACAAACAAAATGTTGCTAGCCTTCACTACTCTATTGCTATTTCCATAGCAGATGTTCAGGTTAGTTATATTCCTTGGTTCAGACCTTCATAGCTAGAACCTGCCATACCATGTACATAGAATCAACTCATCCTGATTTCCTTCATATTCCATTGGTAAGGAGGAAGTTTCATTCATACAACTTCTTCCCCAGAACAGTTACATCATGGAACAGCCTCCCAGAAGGATGCTTTCCCCATTCACTACAATCTTAACGTCTTCAAATTAACCATTATCTATCCTACATATCCTCATGATATGCACCTTACTCTCTCTTGTATGTTTTTACATCAACTTCATTCAGTAATTCTCAACCTTGAGTGGCTCTTTGGCCTTGCATTGGGGGAATAAAAAAAAAGATGGCAAGATGGCAATACAAGTAATCACTATTTCAAGAATCCAAAAATAACTCACATTTTATCAACATGCTAAGTTTACAGAAAAACCATCCATTCAATTATGAATTCCTTCCCTACGTTACTCGTCTTCATTTCTGCATGCTGTATGACAATAATGAATATTTCATTAGGTTATAATATACCTACGAATGATAATGGGTATGTCTCCATTCCCATAAATACAGTAGTAAATACTGTATGTTGGTCTGCAGTTGGAAATTCATCTCCAGCTGTGCTGGTCAAATTCTCTGCCTCCAGACAGAGATGATCACCAGATGTTGGAGGGCAGAGTCTTGTCTTGGGAAAGTTACCCGACACCATTCTATATAGTGCCTACGGGGAATTTTTGGCTAAGCCTATGGGCTCGGATACTCACATTAAATTCAGCCTTGTGCCACATCTAACCGCATGGAGTGGTTGGTAGATATTCTGTAGTTGGAGATTCATTGTGGAATTCATTTGACTCACTTCTAGCAGTTGACTACTACTTCTACCCGCCGCTGGTGAATCTTATATGTGTTGTTCTTGTCCCAAGTATTATCGTTCATTACCAACCTTTGTTTGACTATTCTATTCAGTAACCTTCCCTAGGTTACAACAGCATAATAAAAACAAATTACTTATTTTGAAAACGACTATACCTATTTTAAGTTATTAATCCAAATTTTCATGCAATGTGTTAACTATGAAGTCCTGTAGAATGATAAACCTTCCTTCAGCGTCTTTGAATATAATTTAAAATGTGTAATTAATAATAGGTTACAACATATTTGTCTGTTATTAATATTTGTTTTGTATTTTTATTTCTTTATTACTGTACCCATGCCATCAAAAAATGAAAGTAATTGTTAAAATGTTTCAATGGTGAGATGCAATAAAACAAAAGTTTTGTAACAATGTATTGAGATTCAATAAAGCAGAAAAAGAATTCACAACTAAAACAGAAGCCAATGAACCATTTACGGTATTTTCTGGCTTACAAGATGCACATTTTTTCCTAAAAAAATTACCCTGAATAATATGTGTGCATCTTCTAAGATGAATGTAAGGCAACACCCAGGATCAAGTAAGCTCAGATAGTCACCTAACTGGCCATGGATTTGTATGTTGAGTCATTACACTATGATGTTAGCTAGTTATTTAACTCAGCCTTTATATCATGTAACCTCAGTACTTAGCTGTTACAAGTATTTAAGACTATAAACCTTCCTGGAGCTGAGCCACAAACTTAAACATGTTCTGTTTACTAGCAGTGGTGGGAGACTTTCTGATTTTGACTAGTATGTCATTGCCATACTAACAAAATCAAATCAGTGATTAATGTAAACAATACATAGTGCTAGTATGTGAAGGACACATGGTGAATGTGTTGACGTGTGACTATGACTTTTTTTTCTTAGAAATTTCTTTCCAGTATTAGGGTGCGTCTTCCAAGCCACAGCATCTTGTAAGCCAGAAAATATGGTAATTAATATGTTCAGTGGTATCTAAGATTCATTGATTACTCCTGGTATTATATAAATCACTTTTTGTTCAATATCTTTTTATGTTAAAAAAAATTTTGTCTTTAATGTAACTGTGAAATGGAAATATTTTGGGATGAAATAGATTAGCAATAAAATGATAATGATGAAGATCAAGTGATGGTGTTTTTCTGCTGCCAGAACACAATCAAAGAGGAACAGAACGAACAACAGCACCAGAGACAAATAAAACAGACACATCCATGACAGAGGCAGCAAAGAATTCCACAGAGGAATGGCACAAATGAAGGTTGAACATAAGCAGGACACAGAAAGCAATGGCAAACAAAAAAGAAATCAGAATCACAATGTTCTGTACAATAGTAACACTGGTGACTCACTTTTTTACAAAGCTGAAAGTCATCTGTTTATATTAAGCCCAGACACATCAGTAATTTGCTATGCAAGACAAATCAAAACAAATTCTCAACACAGCCTACCATTGTGACCAAATTTTTTTGCCAGCAGACATTCTTAGGTTCATCCCAGCCATCCTCTCCTACATACACAGCACACCAAGCCTTGTTTTTTTTTTTTTGGTAGATGTGGACGGGCAGCCTCATTGAAGGTAGCCAGCAGTTCATTCTGCCTTTCACTTCTGCTACAGATTAAGTTGAAGATAATCACTTAATAAACAAAAGGTACCCGAGTGCCTTACATGAAAGGCTTGAACAAATAAGACTGCAATCCCAGAAACAGGAGTAAAGGAACTGATTAAATGGTTCATTTTGCTTGGGAAGTAATTTTGTCTAGATGCAGGTAAGTATTTTATTTGTATAGATTATTAAAATGACTAAGGGAAGTAATCACTCATAACTTTACTACCTTAAGCTGATTTATCTCTTTTTTCCACTACAGATGGGACAGAAAATATATAAATAAATACATTTTGCTATTTTATGGTTTGATTGTTTTAAAAGTTTATTATTGCAAAGTAAGCAGATAGAATTTACTCTGGTTGCTTGGTTCTGTACCGAGATAAACAATCATTTAGTATACTATCAGTAAACTACAACCTATGGACATTGATCTGATTCTGAAAGTGCATGATCTTGACTCTATCAGACCAAACTGAAATTGGCTTTGACAAAATTTTTAATAGACAATAACATTGAGGAGATCAGGCAGCAAAAATATGCTACTTGCTTTTATATAGAAAGAAAGTTTATCATTTAAGATTAACTTTTTGAATATTGATACTCCTGATGAGTACAGTATGTGCACTATCACTGAGTAGCTGAGTAGTCATTCTGACCAGCTTCAAAGAGTTAAGTAGAAGTAACATGGTTTTGATGTATTCGGTGCCATATGCAAAATAAAACTTTTCTTTTATAAGATTATTTCGTTACTTAGGGCAGGTAAAAAATAAGCACACGTGTGGGCAATGACATAGTTTTAGAGAAAATGGAAGCAAACATTTCTCATTTAGTTGATTGATATTATATTCAGCACCTTGTAGATGATGTTCATAGATGAAATTTTGTAATTGCTTAATCCACTCATCAGGAGATTCAACAATTGCCATTTCTCTTGCCTTCATCCCCATTACTCTTTTTATCTTCCTCTGTTCTTTTTATCCTTTCCTCAACCACCCCCATACCCAGTCTTTTCCTTTACATACACTTTCTGTAGTCCTTTGTGTACTAGTGGCACTCCCACCTTGTTTGGGGTGAATTGGTTAAAAAAAATTATATATAATAATAATAATAGCTGGCCACTTGTATTCAAGAATACACATCTATTAAGGGGTTAGTCAATCCCTATTGCAGACGCTCGCTCAGGCACATTTGTGTTTATTCAACACCCACAGAGCCAACCTGTGGTTTATTCTGCAGACCTTAGTTACAGTTTCTGGGAAAAGCGTGTTATCTAGCGTGATCAACAATTTGAACAAGGCCAGCACACTCAAGCCCTCGGCCACAATGACTTATGACTTTGTGCTAGCACAGTTATCGACAGCCTCCAAGTGTTCAAACTATTTCACTCACAAGGCTTGGGTTAACCTGTGATATGGTTTTCAGTCACTTTCCAAAGGTGCTGCACGCTAGGATCGACCTCTTCAAACTGATAACACCACGAAGTCCCCTTCTTGATAAATCAAGTGTGGTGAGATTTGAAACAAGGTCTCATGGTCAGGAAGTGAACATTCTAACTACCCAGCCACGCATATATATATATATATATATATATAGCTGCTTGTGAACTTGATTAACAGATATTCTGTTAAATTTGATATACTTTAAATTATGTTAAGAAAATTAATAACAAAGTGGAAGAATTTTTTTATATGATGCATTTTGTCCTTCAGAACTTGATTGAACTAAATTGATGTTTCCATTGATATAACTATATATGTGTGCACAAAGTGGAACTTTTAAATTAAATTTTTTTTTTCTCCTACATTCAATTATATAATTTTACATATATTATTTGATAGTAATAATAGCTAGCATTTTCATTTTATATCGTTTTATTATACATACACACACACTATATTATATATATATATATATATATATATATATGATCTCTATTTCTATAGGTTTCCATCACCCTATCTATAAAGAAATAGGTATAGACAAAAATAGATAATTATGTCATATATTATTAATGTATAAGTATATCTTAGATTTTGATGGAGAAGGGAAAATGAAAATGTCAATGAAAATACATCGTCTGAATTGTAGTTATTACACTATTTACATTATTCGGACTATTGTCCTCATCTTTGTCGCCATATTTATTGCAACGTTTCGGCCGTTGTAGGCTCCGGCCTTCTTCAGATGGTTGGAATGTTGAACTGAATCCTTTATTTCACTCACTGGTGTAGACTGTTCTAGTTCCACGTGCCATGTTTAATGGATGTCAGTTATCAGTTATCTCCTGTTAATTCCCCTCTCTAAGTTCTCCACTGCTTTAACCAGATATCGAACTCACACTCTTTGGGTCCTATCACTGGACCTAAGCAATGCCTTTATCCACTGTGCCATGTGTCCTTGAGGACAATATTCCAAATAATGTAAATAGTGTACCTCATCTCAAAAATATAGACAGATATTAATTGAATTTGGATCTGAATTTTTCACTGTTTAATGTTCACTCTGTATCATTAGTATTAGCCATTGACAGTGAATTCTGGACAATTTACTCAAATAAAGGAGTGACTTAGAGCCACAGAAATATTGTACTACAGAAGGATGTTGAGAGTACCATATACGTATCATGTGAGCAATGAAAAAACTTTTAAGGAAAATGGAAACAAAAAGGACATTTTTTTAAAAATTTTATACATAAAATCAGAAAGATACAGTTTAATTTTTGAGGACACATAATGAGAAAAGAAGGTTTGGAAAATTTGACACTCACAGTACATATTGAAAGCAAGAGGGAGAGAAGCTAAACAGGAAGTAACTTAACCTAACACAGTTTTTTTTTATACTAATGTTTCACCCAATACAAGACCCAAGAGCCACTCAAGGTAGAGGTTTACTGTGTTATGTTGTATGAGCAGAAGAAAATTCAACTAGTTCATGTGGTTATGCAGGAATGATAATGGTTAACCCTAGATTTGCAGAGGTCAAGATTGTAGTCATTTGGAAAACATCCTGCTAGTAGTCTGTTTCACAAAGCAGCAATTCTTGGGAAGAAGCTGTCTGAGTGAAACATACTCCTTACTAATGGAATATGAAAGGAATGGGAATGATTGACCCTTGTCTACATGGCATAGTGGGTTCCACTTGTAAATGTCAGGGCTGGTGAGTCTAAGGAAAGTTGTGTAAACGAATGACAGAACAGGGAGTGGGAGGAATAGTAAAAGACAAATATTCCTTAGAGCTAGAAAGAGTACAAAGTTGTGGAGAGCCATGACCCCCTACATCCTAAGGGAACATATAGAAGTAGTGGTGAGATCAATATGATAATGTCATCCTACTCTATTCCTCCATATCATTTCATTGTGAGCAAATGTAAAAAAAAAAAAAAAAAAAAAAAAAAAATGTTGATTGAGTGTGAAACAAATTCTGAACAATTTCTTCACAGGTGAAGACAAGACTTGAGTTAACAGAAATGTGACTGTACAGAAGGATGCTGAGAATACCATGGACAGAGCATGCAAGCAATGAGGAAGTTTTAAGGAAAATTGAAACACCAAGAGTATCTGTGCTTAGGATCAGAAACAGATAGTTGAACTTCCTAGGACACATCTGTCTATATTTCTGAAATGAGGTATTATGTACACTATTTACATTATTCAGACTATTGTCCTCATCTTTGTTGCCATATTTATTACAATGTTTTGGCCGTTGTACACTTCGGCCTTTTTCAGGTGGTTGGAATGTCGAACTGAACCCTGGTAAAAACATGAAATGAAAACAGCAAAAATTGTAATATGAGCACTGGTAAAATAGATTGCTGAAGACATTAGGTTTATAATACCCAGAAATTCATACACAGATGGCACAGTGGATAAAGGCATTTGTTAGATCCAGTGACAGGACCCAAAGAGTGTGAGTTCAATACCCGGTTAAGGCAGTGGAGAACTTGGAGAGGGTAATTAACAGGAGATAACTGACATCCATTAAAACATGGCACAGTGAGCGAAATAAAGCATTCAGTTCGACATTCCAACCACTTGAAGAAGGCTGGAGTGTACAACGGCTGAAACGTTGTAATAAATATGGCAACAAAGATGAGGACAATAGTGTTTCTAGGACACATAATGAGGCTTAGGGAATTTGACACTCACAGGGCATAATGAAGAAACAATGAGTAACTTACCTAATGAGCTTCTGTAAATGGATGACAGAATACGAAGGGATATGACATGCATTGATCTACAAATGATAGGAAATCATGGAGAGCTGTGATTATACATGTACTGAAGGGATGCAGCATATAAAAGAAAAAAAAAAAAAGCTAAAAGGGCCCATACTTAGAATCAAGAAGAGATAGTTTAATTTTTCTAGAATACATAATGAGGAAAGAAGGTTTGGAAAATTTGACACTCATAGGACATATTGAAAGCAAGAGAGACAGAGGCAAACAGTGATTAACCTACCTAATGGCAGAACAGGTAGTGGGAATGATAGTAAAAGACAAACATTGCTAAAAGCTACAAAAAGTAGGAAGTTGTGGAGAGCCATGACCCCATACATTCTAAGGGAACACAGCACATAAAAGTAGTGATGAGATCAATATGATAATGTCTTCATATTGTATTCCTCCATATCTTTTAATTATGAGCAAAGGAAAAAACAAAAATTAAATGCATGTGAGACAGAATGCTTATATTTAAATATCTGGGAAGTGCTTTAATAGGGGACAGAAAGTGCAATACTGATATCCAAAGATACGTTGCTTAGCTTTTGGAAGGCATCTTTTGCTATTCCAAAGTATTAAGAAACAGGAAAATTTTGTTAGAAACAAAGAGTACTGAACTGTTATGTAATATTTGTCCTTCTATATGGCAGTGAATGTTGGACAATTTCACAGATGAAGGAGAAACTTGAAGCATCAGAAATGAGGTTCTACAAAAAGATGGTGAGAATATTGTGACCCAAACATGTGAACAACAAAATTTCAGAAAAAATGGGAACAAAAAAGACGTTTATAATTATCAGAAAGAGATAGTTGAAATTTTCTAAGCCACATAATGAGGAAAGAGGGCTTGGAAAATTTGATACTGACAGGACAGTTTGAAGGCAAGAAGGACAGAGGAAGGCAATCTATTACCAACCTAGCAAGCTTGTTTAAATAAATGGTTAGCAGAACAAGGTTTAGGAGAGATAATTAAAAGTCAATATTTATCAAGACCTACAAACGAGAGGTAAATGTGGAGAGCCATGATCACCAACGTCCTGAAATTACATGGCACATAAAAGAAGAATCAACAAGATCACTTCAGAAAAATGGTTGTCTGCTGAAATCTAATATAAATATATATATATATATATATATATATATATATATATATATATCCACAGACAGCCTGTTTAAAAGTATCACAACTCATCAGTCTGGCAAGACATCTGATTGCTGGGATTGAAACTTGACAGATTTAACGTCAGTCACTCTGACCCCTAGGCTATATACTCTCTGTTAATCATCTGAGAGATTCCTTTCAGCATGGCTGATGCTAACCTCCAGGAAAGTGACTTGTTGCACCTTCTTGGGCTAACATTCTCGGCTGACATGAAGTGGAAAGTGTATATTGAATCCATTGCTAGGTCTGCTGCTAAGAAAGTTGTTTCCCTGTGTCAGGCTAGAAAATTTTTCTCTTGAATCTATCTTACATATCGTCTAAGATTTGTCCATGCCTCAAATATAGCTGCCAAATATGGTCTAATGCTCTGGTTTTATATTTAAAGATTATTAACAAAATCCAAAGCAGAATCAGCAATATTATTGATCCTGATCTGGCTTCAGTCACCTTTCCACTGCTGTAACATCGCTTCCCTGGGTCTTTTCTATAAATACTTTCATGGCAATTGAACAGATGAGCTCTTTGCTATCGTACCTAGACTTTATGAATTTAAATGCAGTACTAGATTAGAAACAAGGTCCCATCAGTTTACAGATGAATTGGCCAGATGTAACTGAAAGTTCTATGTTAATAGTTTCTTTTTTTACATTTCTCTCTTGTGGAACTCTTCCAGCTTCTTGATTTTCAGACACATTTGATCTTCAAAAATTTAAATACAATGTCGATTGCTATCTGCTGTCTTCCTGATTACTATTTTATTGTTCTTGCTCTTCAATAATGCTTCAGTTTTCTAATGTCTTAGTGGCTTTACTTTTGGTGAATTTGATTATATATATATATATATATATATATTAGTATTGGTATAGATGGAAAAAAATTCTGATAACCAAAACCACTATTTTTAAAAAATTGCTCAATACAAAGTAGACCTGTTATGTTTTGCATATCTCTCTGCATAGTAGTAGTTGTAGTACAGTTCTCCATGTCCTGAATAACAACCGGGTTTTCTAGACACAGCCTCCTATGTTCACCAGTTGTTCTATATTTATACTTGTCTATCTAATTTGCATACAATACTACAAGTGTAAATAATAAAATAAAACTCTTTATTTCACAATCAACACCACCACTTAAGACACCAGAAGTGTTGAAACAAAATGGCTATTTTTGTTGTGATGTTATAACATGCTTAAGTTATAATTTTTGAATAATTATTATTATATATATATATATATATATATATATATATATATATATATATATATATATATATATATATATATTTTTAAAATAATATAATGAAAATTTTATATCGGTTTAGCTCTCTGGTGAGGAAGTGTGTGTTTGTAAATAGTGACTATTACAGCTAATAATGCAAGACTCTTTGGTAAATTGAATCAAGTTCTCTCAGTCACTGTGTGTTTATCCAAAAATAAATACGCTTAAATTCACCTTCCTTCATCCCTGCTGTGTGCCAATGGCTTACACGCCAATTCAGTCAGGTTTTGATCCTAGCTAGAGGCAACCAGACATCTAGCCACACTGATGAGCTGTGATACAGCAGAAACTGTCTGTGGATGACAATATATAAAATAATTTTATATATATATATATATATATATATATATATATATATATATATATATATATATTATATAGAGAGAGAGGGTTAAAGTAGCAACAATATGTTGAGAATTGCCCAGTCGGGAGACAGAATCACCAAATATATTAAAATTGTCTACTATGTTCCAAGAGTTATGACTGTATAATCCTATTTCTGTCATGACCAATTAACTTATACTTAGACAGCAAGTCATTCAGACAAGCTTTATTAAAATCAACAAAGAATTTCTGTTTAATTCTCCATTAGGTCATCCAATTTGTGTTTAAGTTGCCACATATTCAGATTTGTTCAAAGTTTGTTTATATTTCTGAGATGAGGTATTATGTACATTATTTACATCATTCAGACTATTGTCCTCATCTTTGTCACCATATTTATCACAACGTTTCAGCCTTTCAGGATCTGTCTATATTTCTGAGATGAGGTTTTATGTACACTGTTTACATTATTCGGACTATTGTCCTCATCTTTGTTGCCATATTTATTACAACAGTTCGGCCGTTGTACGCTTCCGCCTTCTTCAGGTGGTTGGAATGTTGAACTTAACCCTTTATTTCACACACTGGGGTAGACTGTTGTAGCTCCACGTGCCATGTTTAATGGATGTCAGTTGCTGGTTATCTCCTGTTAATTCCCCTCTCCAAGTTCTCCACTGCCTTAACCGAGTATTGAACTCACACTCACTGAATCTAACCAACGCCTTTATCCACTGTGCCATGTGTCCTTGCAGTAGATAAAGGCGTTGGTTAGATCCATTGACAGGACCCAAAGAGTGAGAGTTCAATACCCGGTTAAGGCAATGGGAAACTTTCAGAGGGAAATTAACAGGAGATAACTGAACACTTTTTCTGTGTGCTGTATACTATCAGGACATAGGCAAATCATGGCTCTCCACAACAGTTTCAGAAAGAGTCCCAGAGAGCCGTTGAGCTCGGACACCAGCCTCACAAGAGCTGACCGCAAGATTTTCACGCATTCCGACTTAAACTTACACCACCAAAGCAAGTTTTAATGAATATCACCTGAAGACACCAAAAAGCACTTTATAGAAAAAGAACTTAAGATATCAAGACTCGCCTGAGAAACTCAAAGTGTCATGAATCCATAGAAGCAGGTTGGGAGAAAGACGCAGTCCTGTATTCAGCAGACAGATATAAAGATACTTGTTATTTTTTTTCAACACATTTGAACCTCTTGAGTTTATTTCATTATTTTTCTTTTACATACACTTGTGAGGTATCACCTTTGCCCCAGATTCAGCTTGGACTACGGCAAGACGTCTGATTGATTTCGTCTATCTAAGATCAAATCACAACGTGGGTAGGTTAGACTAGAGATCAAAGCAGTTACTTCAGTAACCAGACATTGGAGGTGAGCTGGAAACGACAAAGCTGATATTGAATCTAACCAGACATCGACCACGACCAAGACAACCAGAGGGGTTAGTGTCACACATGGTTCCATGGTAAACCGAACCAGCCAAGGGTTACATTGTCACAGATGGTGCTGCAATCAGCCCAGGGTTAGAATGGGTCACATTATCGACTATATGCCATGTCCCTGACAGTACTTGAACCTGTATCCTACACAGAACTGTCATTTGGCCTGACATGCTATACCATTTAGATATAGAGGGAGCAACTGGTTAGCAAAGTCAAATTACTGTTTTTAAACAAACAAATTTCCCACGATCTTTCTCTAACAATTATATCTTAATGTAAACAAATGACAACATATATTATGAAATGAACTAAGTCTAACAATTATTTTAATATATTTTTTGTTTATATATTATTTTTATAGATACAGTTATTTAAGTAAATGCTTAAATGCTTCCTCTGTAGCTAAATGGTATAGCACATCAGGCCAAAAGATGGTTTTGTGTAAGTTACAGATTCAGGTTCAATTCCTGCCAGGGAACACATTTTCTACAAAATTTCTCAGATATTCAGAGTGGTAAATGTAGTTAATACTGCTTATTACAAACATTTACTCAAATATTTGTATCTATAAATATAACGTATAAACAGAAAATATATTAAAATAATTTTTGGAATTAGTTCATTTCATAATTATATATATATATATATATATATATATATATATATAGAGAGAGAGAGAGAGAGATACATAGCTTTTAAAAAGAAATGTAATGTATGTCTAAGAAATATTTCTTTTAAATGATATCTTTCTTATTGTCATTTTTTAGTAACATCAGTCTTGCATGGTAAGTTAATAAACATAATTTATTAACATGAAAAAAGATTTTTCATTTTGGTACGTGAAGATATACTAAGAAAAAACTTTATGAAGCATTATTAATTTTCTTGTCTGGAAATTAATAGTA
Organism: Acanthosepion pharaonis; assembly: GCA_903632075.3. NCBI lineage: Eukaryota > Metazoa > Mollusca > Cephalopoda > Sepiida > Sepiidae > Acanthosepion > Acanthosepion pharaonis. The sequence goes on from CAHIKZ030001282.1 coordinate 45,458, forward strand.
AAAAAGAAATTATAATTTTATATTGTAAAATTTTAACTATTACTACAAGAGGGATTTATACCTAACACAAAACCATGGTAGAATAACTTTTCCTACAGAACAATTAAAAATAATAAAATAAAATTACAATGAAACATTCTCTTGGGTTCAATAATTTGAAGACTGCACACAAAAAATTTGACCCTGTACTTGTTAGAATTTTTGGGTACTTGATGTACTAGTGAGCTAGCCAGAATGAGCTGACTCATTTTATAGTCCACCAAGAGAAGGGTTAACCAATCAGAAAACTCAAAATATTCAATCCGACATGTATAAAGGCAGCCATTTCGTTTTTTCTCCCAAAATATCTTCACTGCCAACCTCTGATATCAAAGACTTAAAGAATTACTTAACAACTGCTACTTTCTCCGAATCTTCACTGCCAACCTAATATTGAACTCATTATGTACTTCACAGGATTCTATATTCAGAGACTACGGCAAACATGGTTAACAGTACTGTGAATAAATAAATGCCCTCAATGGATTATATGGATTAATTACTTGATTTGCTCCATCTTGTTATTTTTGCTTTTTTTTTTTTCAGAAAATGGTAGGTCAATACACTCTTTATTATGACTATTATTTTATTGCTGGTTTTATACCATCTTGTTAATTTTGCTTTTTATCACAAGATACAGAATCAATAAACTCTTTAGTATGACTATCATTTAATATTGGTTTTACTCTGTCATATTGTTTTTTATCCAAACACTCTGCATTGATATACTTTTTGACCAAAGTAGAAAACTGTATAAACCTGAGAATAAATAATCTTTAGATGAAACTTGAGTTTTCCTTCTTCATCTTGAGTGGTCTTCCCCCCCCCCCCAATGTCACCATAAGCACTTCAACCTCAAAAACTTCAATGTTTCAGTGAAGTGCAAATCTGTTATTTTACCAACCACTGATAACATCTTTGTTTTGTTACCCAGTAATGACAGTCTTACAACTTCTAACATATCCTTTAAAGTATGATAAGCTTTAGAAAGTAAACATCTAATTAGCCTTTGAACCACATGTATTCAGCTACCATTGAAAATTTTTTTGTTTTCATTTTGAGTAAAATGTTCAGCTTCTACCTTGCATTTTCCAACAATTTTCTACACTAGTATATAATTTTATATTAAGTTATTTTTACCAGCATATCTACCACTATGAGTCATTAATGCACAAATGTTATTAGTATCTTGTGGTATTTTGGTTGGGTGTTTTTCTTTATATATTTGCATAATCTGGTAGGTTTTATGGTTATTGTTTTTAGTCAGTATATATTTAAAGGAAGCACAGTGAAGTAATGGATAGCAACTTGGATTGAGGAATCGGAGAGCCAAGTTTAAATTTAGGCAACATTCATACATAGTTGTATAATGAATATATATATATATATATATATATATATATATATATATATATATATATATATATATATATATATATATATATAAAAAAAAAAAAGAACAGTAAGATATAGAATCCGGTGTTCTTATAGATATTTTTATTTTTACAAAATAGTGCTCAATGTAAATTTACAGTAAATTCGGGGCTTTTAGCTTCCATTTTTGAAACATGGTTAGAACTGCGTAGCGAAAAAAAAAACATTTTAAATCAATTATTATATATATATATATATATATATATATAAATAAATAAAATGTGTATTTGGGCAGGAGCCTTTCTTTCATGCATCTTTTATTGAAAATGGCCAACAAGGAAGTTTTAATTAAACTTGAGTTTTTCAACACATTACCATTTTTCAGGGGTTAAAGAATATAGAAATTGTCCATAGAATTATTCCGAGAACTTTTGGTTACTTCTCTAGCTATTATCTAGAAGCACATAAACTGCTCGAACTCCACACTGTAAAATTACTATGTAGATACAATCTCCCAAAGGACATTTAAAATGATATGCAATTTTGATCTTTTCCAAAAACTAGTTAACAGAGAAGAGTTTTTTTTTTGTTTTTTTTTAAGCATTCAACCTCAAGCAAGGCGGGAAGCCACTAGCATGCAAGGGGTTACAGAGTTGGAGCGAGAACAAAGAGGAGTGATAGAGGAAAAGATGAAGAGATGGTTGGGGGATAGATCAGGGCATCTGGAGACGTTGATTGGCATTAGATTTGAATAGTTGGAGATTATAGCTATCAGGAAACAAGAAATGGGGAGGGAGTTCCACAGGCAAGAAGTGTGAGGCATGAAGCTATTGGAGTAGAAGAGACAGCTACATTTAACAGTTTTGACAGTGAAATGGTGAGAGTGAGATGCCAGCCCAGTTGAACGCTTAAATTCATGAAGTCTGGGAACCAGCAAAAGCAGCTCATCGGAGCAATTACCATGAAAGTATTTGTAAAAAAGACAGAGGGAAGACCATATATGGCAGCAATACTCCATGCAAGGGTGAATGGTTGATTTGTAGATTTGAAGGATTGACTCCAGCAAGAAAAATTTCCTATCAATAACAGGGAACCAACTTTCCTGGCGGTTACTGAACAAAATTTATTATGAATGTAGAAACAAGGCTTTAAAAAGCATTTGAGTTGACTAAAATTTAACACCATTTTGCAATTTACCATCTCTTGCTAACCTCCTTTACAAAACATCGTAAGCACAACAGTTAATTTAAAAACAATTATAGCAGAGCACATTCATGTGTGGTTGCAAAAATCACCATCACATCAATCAGTTACATTAAATCTGATTTAACAATTCAACCCTGAGGATGATGTCAGGAAATTGGAAGTATGTTGGTTAACAAAAATTATGGTGCCTTCCTTGATAAACTTCAACTTAACATCAAGAATATAATTAGAGAACTAGAAAGGATTATTATAAAAATAAATAAACCTAATATATCTATATTATTTAATGAAACAAGCTTTTTATATATATATATATATATATATATATATATATAAAGTGAACATAGACGTCAACACTTAGAGGCGACAGTCTGTTTCATGCTAGATGCAATCGTCAGGCCATATATATATATATATATATATATATATATATATATAAAAGCATGTTTCATCAGTCTGGTTTTAATCTAAGCTTGAAGCAATCGAATGTCTAGCCACACTGAGGATCTGTGATACAGCAAAACAGTCTGGGGGCGATTATATTATATGCTCATGGAAATTCGGTTGATCTCTCTAGGGAAAGGGAGTTTCAAAAAAAAAAAAAAAAAAAACAGCAGCTCCTACTGCTATTAAGCATTACTCTTCAAGTATGAATCGAGTTCTCTGAGCCACTGGCGTATTTTGTATAGAGAAAAACATTAAAATTCCTTTCCTTTCTGCTGTGTGACAATGGCCTAGAGGTAAGATATCTGACTGATTTCAAATTAGTGGGGATACAGCAAAACAGTCTGTCTGTGGTTGACTGTATATATATATATATATATATATTTCAAGAAATATGACAAATAGAAAACCATTTCATTGAAACTAAATTTGATTACATGTTTCACCTTTTCTAGACTTCATCAGATCAAGAATAGAAAGAAATGTGTGTGAATGCTTAAATAAATCATTATTACTTTTTGCATTAAGCTGTCATTTCTCAAGATGAAAGAAAAGAATGAAAATGAGTGATTTTAAAAAAAGCTGTTAATATGTATTCCATATCTTATTTTTTTTTTACAATTTTTAGTTCATGCTGAAAATTATTTATATTTTCACCAGTTTTTCTGCATTGAATTTAAGGTAAGTCCTCATCCTATTTTCAGAATGGCACTAAAGTGAGAGATTTGTTTTTACATTTACACACACATATATATATATATATATATATATATATGTGTGTGTGTGTGTGTGTATATATATATATATATATATGTGTGTGTGTGTGTGTGTGTGTGTATATATATATATGTGTGTGTGTGTATATATATATAAATATAAAAGTGAACATAGAAGTCAACACTTAGAGGCGACAGTCTGTTTCATGCTATATGCAATTGTCAGGCCATATATATATATATATATATATATATATATATGGCGAGGTATGTATATTTAATAGGTGGGTTCATGAAATTTGATGAATAAAAAATAAAGTAACTATATTGGCAATAAATTTGATAATATTTATTATATATTAGCCTTTTGACTAAATTGAAGCATGAAGAAAAAGATTTTAAAGTCATAATTTTCAGACTGTTTTTATATATCTCATTTCACCTCAAGCAAGGCAATAAATCCACTAAGATGCAACAGATTACTCAGTGTTTGAGGATATGAGAAAAATTACTGTTATGGAGAGAGGACAATAAAAGAACAAATATATAAATATATATATAATCTGATGTATTTTTAAACACACACAAATATATATGATAAAATATAGTTTTAAAGTATGTTATATATATGGGTTATTGCACAATATCAGGGACAGAGTATGTATTTCAGGCCTGATGTTTGCATATAAGCATGAAACAGATTGTTGTCACAGGGTGTTAACTTCAATGTCCACTTTCTATATATTTTTTCATATGATCTAATACATTTTCCTTTTCAGAATATAAAAATATATAAATTGTCCAAATTTTTTTTTTATACATCCAAGCACTTTCGGCTATATTTTTAGCCATTATCAAGGATGAATTTTATTTTACTTTTAACTGAATATATCAATTGTTTTGTGTACGTATTGAGAGTTAAATACAACACCTTGTCAGCCATTTTTTAGGAAACTTGCATAAGAGAGATTACTGCTCAAATGCACAATTTTATATATATATATCTATCTGTGGCTTTGAAAATAACAGAATGCATTCTTTTGAAGGGACCTTTTTCGTGCAATACTTCTTCAGAAAGACTTATTGGAACAGCAATAATAAAAATGGGGTAAATGAAAAAGAGACACTGCAGGGTAAATAAGGAGCTGTGACTGAAATGAATTTATTACTAAAAACAAAAAACTTGGTGCATATATATATATATATATATATATATATATATATATATATATGTGTGTGTGCAGATGTATTTATATATATGTAAATGTTTTCATGTATGTACACAGATCTGTATATTTTCGCCCCTTTTGTGCATAGGTGTGTGGATTTACAAATGTTGGCTTTAAGTTTCTCTACAAGCTTTTATGAAAAAAAAAAAAAAAAAAAAGAAAAAAAAATCGAAGTATTTTCTTTTTGATACATGTTTGTCTTAAGTGATTTAGTTGTTTACAAATTTTTTTTAAAATTTTTTTTTGTCTACCTTTGAAAACATGGACATTTTCAGAAACTTGCAATGTTTTGCTTTTTACATATGTTGGTTTTAAAAACTAAAAATAAATACAATGAATGTAAAACAACAATGAGAAAAAAATTGTACTTACCTTTTCAATAAATTTTATGCACAGTTGCTGCAAACAAATGGGCCTTTTCTATGAAAGTACTTATTTGAAAATTTCTCAGAGGAAATATATTCAGATTTGGGAAAGTCTGCCAAGCCAAGAACTTTTCAGCTCTTCCATATATCGTGACAGTTTAATGTTTGAAGGGAATCATCAAACCATGACCTCAGTATTCATTCTCTCTCTCTATATATATATATATAATTTCAAAGGAAAATAACTTTTTAATCTGACATTATTTCTTATTACATCAAATGTTATTTTTAAATGTTTTTGGGGTAATCAAATCAAATAAAGAATATAAGAATATATATATATATATATATATATATATATATATATGTGTGTCATTTGCAGACAGTATTGTTTCACAGCTCCTCAGTGCGACTAGATATTGAATGCCTCAAGCCAGAATTGAAGCCCAAACGATTTGGTGTCAGTCAGAGCTTCTACCACTGAGCTGTCTTCACTTGGCAGCTAAATCTAGCATATTGTTTTTACAAATGTAAACAAATGCCAATCAGCCAGAGTGCTCCCTTCATTTTACTGAAGAGCTTTGCATTAGCTTAGGTGGCTGTTGTTTATAGAATTAGCTTATCACTCAAGAGTGCTCAACTGAAATATATTTTCAATAAATGTTATAATAATTTGAAGTAATTTCTGTAGTTAAATGGGGATTCTATTCCTCAGACACCGCTTGTACAACACTGCTTGAATTTGTATATGCATCACCAATATAAAAATTACCAACCCCTTCTCACTGCTCCAGTCCTTTTTATCATGCCAAATCCATAGCCAACTGACCAATCAATGTTCTTGGCTTCATCTTCAGTCACACAGTCAAATGCCATCCTGAAGTCTGACCAATCAGCATGTGAATTGCTATTGGTCAAACTACACCAAGCTGTATAAAAGCCAACATTTCAGAATCATACACTTCTGGGATAACTAATTGGGGGGAAAAAAATCATGCCATTTTCAAAGGAACAAAATGTTGTTGCTACATGTTGCGTATTGAGGTAAGGAAGTTATTTTTCTTTACACCAGATGCAAGTCACTCGGGCTCACTTTTACATAATTGTTCACTACAATAATTAATGTGGAGAAAATTGTCACTTGACTGAGTGGTATTTTTTCAGTCATACTGAATTCAAAGTTTCATGAGTGCATTGTAATAATGTCTTCACTCTTCAGGGCTATTGGCTTGTCTTGAATAGTGAATAACTTACCTAATGAGTTTGTGTAATTGGTTGGCAGAACAGAGATGAGAAGAGATAGCAAAAAGATAAACCTTATGAAAATATATATATATATATATATATATATATATATATATATATATAAGTGATTACATTCAAACATTTAAGTTGCCACGACAAAAATGCATATTTGTTTCGCTGCCCAATTCAGACATCTCGTCAAGTGGTGATCAAAGATAGTTATAAACGATTTTTTTTAAAATGCTAATGATGTGATAACACTTTTTTATATTTTTAAAAAATTAGAAAGACATAAGAAAAATTTCCAACAAAGGAAAAGAAATATAATTTTACCATAAAAGTAAAAGAAAGAAATACACAGGTTAAAGCAGAAAAAAAAGAAGAGGACAAGAAATCAATAAAAGGAAAAAGAAAGAGAAATAGAAAGAGGTAAGAAAAGAAAGAACTAAGAAATCTTCCCTTCTCCAAAGAAAAGGAAAAATAAAAGGAAAGAAGGAAAAACAGGAGAAGTTGTTGATAAATTTAGCCAATGAAAAACGTTAACATTGAGGGGGGGGATGTAGTAGAGAAAGAATTCAAAAGTTAACCAGAAATCATGGCAACTAGATAGAAAAAAAAAAAAAAATTGAATCGGTGTAATGGTTAGCAAGCTTGTCTCACTACATAAATTGAGACCGAGTAGTGACTCAATCGTTATTGGGTGCTCTATACTTTTGGCCTTGTGCCACATCTAAGTCTTGCTAAGTAAATTTTAGAGGGCAGTACCTCTCCCTCTGGATAGGCCTAAGTTTACTGCCATGCACCTGAGGTGTCCCAAAAGGTCACCCCTGGTAAATACATATATATATATATATATATATATATATATATATATATGTGTGTGTGTGTGTGTGTGTGAGCATGTAGGGGGGGGGAGTTATATATATATATATATATATATATATACACACACACACACACACATAACTCTCTACATTCACATTTGAATATATACATAACTTCCCCCTACACGGACATTTGAATTTGTAGGTCTGATGAAATAGATTCCAATGTAATAAATTATAACGATGGAATATTAGTGTTTCAACCTTTTATATTATATTCTTACTCTGTCCTGGACATTGAGTTCTACCTGGATTCTATCCTCTTGGGAATTTTTATATATATATATATATATATATATATATATATATACACACACACATATATATATATATTGAACCATAATATTATATATATATATATATATATATATATATATATATATATATATATATATATATATATATATATATATATATAATGTGTAATGAAACATTTTTTTTGTTTGGCTTGATTTCACCCCACCCCCTTGTAATGAAAATAGCAAAATGTGCTATGCCTTATCCATAATTCACATTAGAAAGAAGATGATATGAATATAAAAAGTTATGTGCTAATTTGTTTCTTTACCATTTCTTTTTTTCATAAGGTTTATCTTTTTGCTATCTCTTCTAATCTTTCTTCTGCCAACTAATTACACAAGCTCATTAAGCAAGTTAAATGCAACATTTCTCTTGCCTTCAATATGTCTTGTGTGTGTCAAACTCTCCAAGCATTCCTTCTGCATTATGTGTCTTAGTAATTTCAATTATTTCTTTTTGATTCTAAGTTTAAGCATCCTTTTTGCTTCCATTTTCCTTAAAACTTCCTCATTACTGACATGTCAGTCCATGGTATTCTCAGCATCCTTCTGTAGAGCAACATTTCAGTTGTCTCAAGTTTCTTCTTCAGATATGTAGGTTTATAATGTGTACAATTTATTTTTAATTCACACCAAGAAAGGCAATAAAGCCACTAAGACACAAGAAGCTCCTGGAAGTGAAAGAAAAGGAAAAGACTTTAGAAGGAACTGGAAACCCAATCCTAAATAAGGAACAGAGGATAAGGACCTAGATACTCCTATTGAGAACAAAATAAACAGAAAAATTCCAGAATTTAGATGACAGAGTTGAGGAAGACTTTAGAAGGAACTAGAAACAAGAGATAAACCTCAACTCCTGTTTAAAAGACTGGGAGGAGTGTGAACTGGATTGTTGTAATATACCTACAGGCCAAAATTGGTATGTCCCCATTTACATAAACACAGTAGTAAATACTGTATGTTGGTCTGCAGTTGGAGATTTATAGATGTGTTGCTCTTGTCCTAAGTATTATCATTCATTATCGACCATCATTTGATAATTCTATTCAGTAACCTTCCCTAGGTTACAACATGGATGATAGTAGATAGATGAGCTTATCTACTCCTATTAGATAGATAAATAGATAGATAGATATGCAAACATGTAGACTCAAGTATAAAGGCAACAAATGTTTTACATGTAGACTCAAGTGTAAAGTCGGTCAATGTTCATCATGATGAACATTGACTGGCTTTACACTGTCTAAACAAGTGTAAAGCGAGTCAATGTTTAACATGTAAACAAGTATAAAGCCAGACAACATTTAAAATCTAGAGTCAAGTATAGAGCTGAGCAGTGTTTAAGATGTATATTCAAGTATGAAGCCAATCAATGTTTACATGTAGACAAGTATAAAGCAGACACATGTATAACACTGACCAATATTTACATGGAGATTCAACTATGTCTCAACCTTTTTTTTTTTCTACAGACAAGTATAAATAGTCTATTTGCTTGTCTGAATTTCTGTGAAGACATTATTTCTTTGGGACTATTTTCTTCATCTATCTTCTTATTACTACATTTCGACCACTGCACTCTCTGATCTTCAGGTGTCCATGGTCAAATATTGTTCTTGTAAAAACAAGATATCTCTAGACCTAGTGAGAATACTCTACCATGATAGATCAAATAAAAAATTTCATGACAGTTACTCAGATTGACAGAGATCTGAAAAAAGTCAGGGGACACATGGCTGAAATGTGTTGATAACAAAGCTAAAGGCATTATTTTCAACTAAATCCATGAAGTTGTTTTGTTCATGAAAAGAACACTATATAAAATTCACTATTTTTATCTATTTAATGATCCATTGTGACATGTCTCTTATTTGTATTTAGATGGAATGATCCATTGTGACATGTCTCTTATTTGTATTTAGATGGAATGATCCATTGTGACATGTCTCTTATTTGTATTTAGATGGAATGATCCATTGTGACATGTCTCTTATTTGTATTTAGATGGAATGATCCATTGTGACATGTCTCTAATTTGTATTTAGATGGAATGATCCATTGTGACATGTCTCTAATTTGACATATTTAGATGGAATGATCCATTGTGACATGTCTCTAATTTGTATTTATTTAGATGGAATGATCCATTGTGACATGTCTCTAATTTGTATTTAGATGGAATGATCCATTGTGACATGTCTCTAATTTGTATTTAGATGGAATGATCCATTGTGACATGTCTCTAATTTGTATTTAGATGGAATGATCCATTGTGACATGTCTCTAATTTGTATTTAGATGGAATGATCCATTGTGACATGTCTCTAATTTGTATTTAGATGGAATGATCCATTGTGACATGTCTCTAATTTGTATTTAGATGGAATGATCCATTGTGACATGTCTCTAATTTGTATTTTAGATCCATTGGAATGAATTTATTTTGAATGACATGTCTCTAATTTGTATTTAGATGGAATGATCCATTGTGACATGTCTCTAATTTGTATTTAGATGGAATGATCCATTGTGACATGTCTCTAATTTGTATTTAGATGGAATGATCCATTGTGACATGTCTCTAATTTGTATTTAGATACATTGAATTTATTTGAATTGTTCACCTATATTGTATATGATCCATTACTGTACATAATTAGGTTACAATAAAATTTGTATCATATGTGTACTATCTTATGAAAATTGAGATATAGTAGTGTGGGGGCGCACATAATAGATTCCAGGGGCTCCATATCATAGATTCAGTGGGGACCCACATGAGTCTTGCACCAGCCCTGAAGACAGGATATCCTTAATATGAACAGGAGAATGAGAACAATATAGCCATGCAGATTAAATAAAGGGTTCAATTTTAAATTTACTGAAGATTACTGTATCATCAGACACCAGATGAAGGCCAACAGGCACCAGAAGAAGGCCAAGAGGCACAACAGCCAAAACACTGTAATAATACAAAAAAATAAGGAAATCTTTCTAATGCCAATAAAAGACATGAAGCAGTGGAGAATCATTATTGTCCTGTCCTGAAGGGTGTGATAAGTACTAAAAGATGTTAAGCTGCCAAAGTTAGTAGGCTATGTGGGCCTGAATTTGATTTGGAAAATCCAGGAAATTGGTTTATATTTCATTTTTTTCATTGTCAATATAATTTAATTATTTTGAGCTATTTCTCTCCTCTTGATTGTTGCATATTTGGGGAACAACCTTTCTTTTATACAGGTTTCATTGAATGTGATAGATTATAGTAGCATGGGGCTTTTGGGGATAAAATGGACTGTTAATTTACCCACAACAAGAAGATTAACAAAGGATGATAATGAGGAAACACACAGATAGTTTTAACAAAACAAGATAAGGAATTTATGAATTTACATGCTTGACGTAGTGTTAGTAGCTTGCTTCAGGAAAATAAATAAGACATTTTTAAAGTCCATAGTTTTAATAAATTGTCATGAAGAGGAAATGTTTATACAACAGATTAAATGATCTGATACAAAAGAATATTAAAAATCTTTAAAACAAAGGTAAAAAACTTCATTTCTCACTGAAGGGATATATGCTTTGTAAACATACAGAATTAGACAAAGAAAGGTAGTTTAAAATGCTTAGCTTTCTTGGATTGTTGAGAGAAAATTCTTTGAAGTTGCATGGGATTGGTTAAAAGACCAATAATATAATTGGTGTATAATTTTACACTGGTGAAAACTTTGACACTGGATGTGGTGAACAGAAACAAAATCTTTCATATGACTTCAGACACTTCTCTATTAATTTAATTTTTCTCATTTTATATCAAAAGGAATTTCACATAGACTCGCTACTTTTTCTTTCTTCTTGGCTCAAAGGCTAACTTCTCTGACAAGGTTTTCATTGGTCCAAAAACAATTTCATATAGGCTCATGAATTTCTTTCCATCTTTTTTTTTTAGCTCACCAGTCAATTTCTGTGAAGGTAAGGTTTTTATTGGTCAAAATAAAATTTTACATATGCCCGTAAATTCCTGTCTGTCTTTTTCCTTAGCTCAACTAAATTTGAAGCGAGTGAGTAAAGGGAGTTATTATTTTGTACTCACTACAAGACAAGAAAAAACTTGAGTATTTTCTAATGTTCTTACAGTTTTCTTGGGTCAGGGGCCAAGAGCATGTAGAAAGTGTTTGTAATTATTATGCCCTAAAGAGCTTGGAATAAGACAGTTTTTTTGTCTTATCTTAGCCCCTACTGAAGAAGGAAAACTGTAAGAGCATTAGAAAAACTTAATAAAAAAACTTAAGATTTTTCTTGTTTGTTAGATTTAGGAATCGTGTATCTTGATTGTTATAAATGTTATTATAGACACATATCAGCCAAGCACCTTCTCGTATTTAATTTACAGGGATAAGCTGTTCTCTTCAACCCAGAAATCCAAACAGATATTGTCTTCTATTCACTTAAAATGTCTCCCTTTTATCTTTTTTTATGACTATTGTTTTTCCTTCCTTCCACTTTTCAGAATCTCTTACTCCTTTTATATGTTGTCTCCCTTCAGGATGTTGGCAATCATGGCTCTCCACAATTTCCTGTTCTTTGTAGATCCTAATAAATTTTGTCTTTTTGTTATCTCTCCTAAACCTTGTTTCACCATCCATTTACTCAAGCTTGCTATGTTGGTTATTCATTGTTTTCCTCTGTCCCTCTTGCCTTCAATCTGTCCTGTGAGTATTAAATTTTCCAAGCCTTCTTTCCTCTTATGTACCCAAGAAATTTCAATTATCTCTTTCTAAGTACAAGTGTTCTTTTTGTTTCCATTTTCTCTAATACTTCATTGTTGCTTGCATGTTTGGTCCATGGTATTCTCAGCATCCTTCTGTAGAATCATTTGTTTTAAGTCTCTTCTTCATCTGCCAGATTGTCCAGCATTCTCTGCCATATAGAATGACTGATATTACATCATAGTTCTGTACTCTTTTGTGTCGAACAATATTTTCCTGTTTCTTAATACTTTGCTTAGCTTTTGGAAGGCATCTTTTGCTATGCCAAATTGCCTTCAGATTTCAGTGTTGCACATTCCATCGTCTGTTAAAACACTTCCCAGATGTTTGATTTTGGTATTTCCAATTTGTAATTTGCCTGTTGGGCTGTTCCTTTTGATAACAAACACCCATTCTATCCTTTTACTTATTAATGTTTAGTTCTTTCTTCTCACTTTCCTACATTACTTTCTGTAGAAGTTCTTGTCATTTTCTCTCTCTGTCTGCAATGAACACTATGTCATCTGCATATGTTAAGATTGTGGCCATCAATAATGAATCCTTATAGGACTTTTAATTGTCTCAGAATTACCTCACTGTCTAGGTTGAAAGATTTTCCGTCTGTCACATTCAATAAATCATGTAACTAGATTGTTATAGATGTTATTATAGACACATTTCAGCCAAGCAAATGCTTATATTTAGTCTACAGGGGCAAATTGTTCTTATTCTGCTGTCCACTGTAAATAATGTAAATAATGATAACTCCTCAACCCAGAGATCCAAACAGATATTGTCACTTCTATTCAATGAAAAGGTCTCCCATTTATCATTTTTATGACACTCCCACCCACTTCCATTTTTCACAATCTCTTATATCTACTCTTTGAAATGAAAAAAAGTAGTAATAATAAAAAAAATAATCCCTTTTACTTCTACCCCAAATTTAAACAATAATTCATAAAACTTTTTTTTTGTTAACTTTTCCCCCCCGCTATAAATTTTTCTTAGTCAATAGTTATAACTTACAACTTTGATCTTTTCCTGATGTTCGCTAATAACAATATATTTTTTTTGTCTAAAGCGTACTATAATTATTGCCATATAATGCCTATTCTCTGCTCCTGACTTCCCGCCAGAAATTTTGTTATGAAAATCGTGCTGCACATTACACCACAAAGGTCAGGGTTTGAAATAAGTCAATATGTTAAATGAGCCATACCCCCACAACCCTGCACATCCGATGACCCTTGAATGAAATATCTCATGCAGAGAAATTGTGACAGACGTTCCCAGAATGGAGACCGATTATGTACATAGAAATTACAGCCATGCATAGAGGTATACAAAGTAAAGACTAGTAGTTGAAATCATAATGTCTGTACCCTCAATAATACAAATATGTGTGTTTAAACTACAATGTCTGTACATTTAATAATATCAAATAGCTGAAAACTGGTGTGGCAAACATTTTTAATATTAATAAATTTATTTATAAGTAAGAGTGTACAAATGATATTTTAAATTGACTTTATTTCATTTCACTGAAACAGACATTAAGCACTTCTATCTTTTTTTTTCTTTCTTTCATTTTCTCACTAAAGCCGAACAGTGTCAGTGATATGTCAGTTTAGAGGTTTCTTGGTGAAAATGGAAGAGTCCATTATTTATGAGGTATTGGATGAGTGTAATGGTATTTCCAACTAACATAAAGAGGGACAGAGTTATAATATAATATAGTAGAATATAGTATATAAAATAATATAATATATTATAATATAGTGTATAAAATAATATATTATAATACAATATAATATATTATAATATAATATAGTATATTATAATATATTATAATATAATATTATAATATAATATTATAATATAATATAAAAGAAGGAAATTACTGGAAAGTAATTGAAACTCACCTGAACTTGAGCTGAATGTGTAATGCTCCTCATGCCAATGACACTTCCACCGAGCTTTCTAATGTAAATATATGACTTCACTGAATTTTGATGTGTTCCTCTCGAATTTATATTTAAACTGGGGTCATCAGGAGAGAATGTGCACCATTTTGGAGCCTTCCTCTCAACAGTTTCAGTTGCACACTGATGTGAGGCCCCATTATAACGATACACAAGAGTTGTAGATAAACTAGTTCAATTATATATACTATATATATATATATATATATATATATATATATATATTTATACACACACACTAGTATATTATAATATAGTATAATATATTTCCAATTAACATAAAAAGGGACAAGCAGAGTTATAATATTATAGACTAATAATGTGGCTAAATTACAATATCTGTACATTCAACAATACCAGTACATGGTGTCAAATTACAATGTTATGATCTTCAATAATACCAATACATATGTCTCAATGAAAAGGTCTTGAATATACCTTGAATAATGCCAACAGAATTGGCTAATTAACAAATGGAGTATAAGATAGTGGCTTGGACTGAGAGCCGAATTTGATTTCCAGTCTAATTCATTACATTCACTTACGTACTTACACACTCTTGGTAAAGGTATGAATCCTCTTCTACCCCCAGCTATGGGTAAATAGCAGGACAGACCAGGTTCTATAGCCTTGGATGGTAACTGGTCTACCACAGAAAGAAATGGCAACCTACTGCGGGGAAAAAATCTGCTTCGTCAGTCATGTATCAAAAGATCACCTAAGCATGTATCACGCATGGCACATAATTGACTGATCTCGGAACATGAAATTATTACATAATGAATTAGAATTACTCTTGTTTTCTACCATTTTTTGTAATTGTAAAATGACTGCTTCTTTTGCAACTATGATGTACAATTTATGGAGTTACGGTGGAGTAATGGACAGTGGCTCAGATTGAGGAATCAGAGAGCCAAGTTCGAATTCCAGTTGAATCTATTATTTACATGCTAATACCCTTGGGAAAGGTAGGAAACCTCTTCTCCTTCATGCAGATTGGGTTCTATAGTCTTAGATGGCAACTGGTCTACCGCAGAAAGAAATGGCAACCTATTGCAAGAAAAAAATCTGCTTTGTCAGTCATGTATCGAAATATACATGATCGCCTCAGCATGTATCACGTATGGTACATAACTGACTGAACTAAAAGCTAAAACTGCACAGAAGCCCACAGATTTCACAGCTAAATTTCGCAGTCTGGACTGTTTGATATAAAGTGCAATCATGTAAAAATCTTGCCACAAGGGTTTTAAAGATTTAACCCAAACAAATCAACATTTCTTTGTGATTGGCTGCCACTTTGAACTGACAAGATTGGATATTGCACTATTTAAGGTTGTGTTCTGATTCTTACATTGTCTTAAAGACAATGTAAGAATCAGAACACAACCTTAATCCAGAACACAACCTTAATCCAGAAACCAACATCAGCTCAGTTTCTCTGTGTTATACCAAAACATTACCTATTCTATTGTAATAGACTCTCCCACACATAAGTAGTAGTAGTAGTAGCAGTGGCCAGTTGGGCTCAGTGGTGTTGAGTGAGTCAGTTGATATTGGACATTGAAGTATCAACCATCACAACTAGATTGCTGCGTCATTAACTCTTATTTCAACTTCCTAACATTTTGTACGTCGAACCTAATTTAGGAACGACTTAGTTGAAATACAAGCCTCCACTGTGAAAACTACTCTACAACACTGTTAAATAGCTTCATTGGAATTCTGCATGAAATACATAAAAATTTACAATGCTCCCCAGTTCACTCATTCATAGTTGTAATACAATGACTATCTACTAATAGAATGTTTTACTTGAGCAATATGACATGCATTTGCTCATTAGTATCCAGTAGCAATATAAAGTGTGTAACTGACAGTTAGGCTATTTTTAGTTTAAACACAAATTCTATGCAAGAAAGTAGATCAATTTCGATACGCATCATTTCTAACTAGTCAAAAGGGAATTATGATGACTTCTATGTGCCGTATCCCTTCAGAATGTGGGTGATCATGGTTCTCCACAATTTCCTGTCCTTTCTAGCCCTTGTACTTGAGGCATCTTGTAAGCTATTTTTTTGCTACCAGCTCTCACTGCTGTAAGTTATAATTTTACCTCAGTCACATCTTTGACCCTGGCTTTGTAATAATTATTCAAATGATTAAGTGAGAGTGCTGCACATCGACTGATAACAGTGGACTTGAGAAAACTATTTTCCTGAAAAGCCCTTTTAATCTTCTATGTACCATGTCCTTCCAAGATGTGGGCGATTATGTCTCTCCACAATTTCCTCTCCTTTGTAGCCCCTAGCAAAGTTTTTTCCCCTCTATATTCCGTAAATCCCTGTTCTACCATCTATTTAAACAATCTTATTAGGAAGGTTATACATGGCTTTCTTCTATCTCTCTTGATTTCAATATCTCCTATGAGTGTCAAATTTTCCAAGCCCTCTTTTCTCATTGATGTGGAAATTTAACTATCTCTTTCTGATGCTATGTATAAGTATTCTTTTTGTTTCCAGTTTCTCTAAAACTTTGTCATTGCTCATATATTCAGTCTATAGTATTCTCATCATCCTTCTGTAGAACCTCATTTCTGTTGCCTCAAGTTTTTTTCATTTATGAGGAGATTGTCCAGCATCCATACCATAATACCTAATCAATAAAAAGCTAAAATACACATTTTATAGAGTCTATCAAATATAAATAAACTATTGAATTCATGTCAAACTAATGGTGTTTTTTTAAGCAATATGACAGATTTTAGACGTTTGCCTTTCTTTGTTGCAAAGTTGAAAATTCATCTTCGTTTTTGTTCAGTAATCTCTTTGAATATATCATTCTGTCCCTTGTAGCAAGGGTTAGGGTTAGGGTTTTTTTTCCTATTTTTTCCCTAATGAACTTCAAGTTAAAAAGCTCTATTTTAATCAGAACCATGTTTCATACAAAAGTCAACTTTTTTTCCTACTGCTGATGTAATTTGCACATAAACTCACTTTAATAATAAACTCACACATATTTGTCATAAGAATGGCTGCTTTCCTGAATCCTAATGAATTTTAAATGCTATTTAATCTGTTGACATGTTTTTGCCTAATTTATTTGTGATTATAGACACAATACCAAGAAACTTGACAACCTTGGGATGTAGAAAATTCAATGTTGCTAATTAAATTCCTTGTTAATGTCATGAAAAATATCTTATCTAATTCTTACTTACCAGTCAAATCAGTATCTAATGTCATTAATATCAAATAGTGAAACTATTATGTTACATATGTTTTTAATAATTTCACCCCAAACAAGGTGATAAAGCCACTAAGATGCAAGAGGTTACTAAGATTGAAAGAAACTGTGAACAATAACAGAATAAGATTCAGGGAGATGGAACAGTAGTGAATGTAAAATAATAACACCCTTCACCCACTCACTTAAAATTTAGAGGACTGAGGAAGAAGGAAAGATTTGCAAGCCTATGGGAGATTTTTGCCTTTCACAGATATTTCCCAGTGAGCAAAGAAGTAGGAAAGAAATTCTTGAGCTTATGTGAAATTCTTTTTGGGCCAATGAAAACCTTACCTTCACAGAAATTAAATGATGAACCAAGAAGAAGAAGGAAAGAAAGTAGTGAGCTTATGTGAAATTCCTTTTGATATAAAATGAGGAGGAAATTTAAGTTAATGAAAAGAGTGTTTGAAATCATGGAAAAAAAATATGACCTTGATGAGATCTGAACTCTGGTCTTGTGATCAGAAAGAGTATGTTTTAACCACTTGACCATGAAGCATTGTTTTGTGATTTCTAACACTTTTTGCCATGGCTCCTCGATCATTATTGTGCTGCTGTTAACTAAGCAGCAAAATTTAAAGCAAAGAAACCTCCAAAAATTTTAAATCACATCACTTATCCTTGAGAGACTGCATTATTTGCCAACTATCTAATGAAGAATGCTTGTTGCATGAACAACTTTGAGGCTAAATTGGTAAAGGTGTCATCATGGAGGAGGCACGAAAAGTGAATTAGGTGTACAAAGTTAATTTCTTGCTCAACTCCATTTCCTTCACTTCATGATAATGACCTTTGAAAAGGCATAAATCTATCTTCCTCCAGCGGTGTGTTAAATAACAGGTCAAACTGTGCCTTGAATGGCAGCCAGTGTAAGAGAAGGAAAACACTGAATTCAAGAACAAGAGATCTATTCACCATCAAGAAAAGTTGAAATGTTATTTCCACTGCTATCTTAGATCTTAGGAAAAAGAAAAAGAGACAGATGAAAAAAATGGGCTGACAGCACCACTTAGTGGGCAGGAAGATCATTCACAGAGCCTCAGACAAATGGATAGAGGTGGTCAGATGCTCAGTGATCCTATGACCATACCCATTCAGGGATCTGATAATGATAATTATGATTAAGATAAGCTGTGTAGTAATATAAGTTAAATTTAAGACAACTTGATATGGAACACTTACTTTTAATTGAAGACAATTTAAAAGTACAAAAAGGTACAGACTAAGAGGAAGTGACGGAAGTAAGATTTTTTTTTTGGATGAAGGTGATAGGACAAAGCAGCTTTTTGGCTATAAAGCTGACCATATTGTGAAAAGACAGAACAGAAGGACTAACATGAGCCGTGCAGAAACACAGACAGCTACTCTTCCCTTCCTCATGCCTTAACTCCCCTTTGATTGCTTATAGTAGTAAAGTCTAAGAACAAAATCTGGTTTACTGCTAGACAATTGTGTTCATTACTCATGTCATAATCATCTGGCCAAAGGGTAATTTTCAAGCAAGAAGCATTTAATTGAAAGAAACTGCACCCTGTTAATGAAGTGGATGTCTGGTCTGAGCTCCAATGCAAAAACTACTCCAACTTGGGTTCTCAGTAGGAGAAAATCAGTTTAAAATTTAACACCATTTAGTTTTCAAATGTACCTCCATTTGGTAGTTGTAATCCAATCTGTTGGATATCGGTTGAGGAAAGACCTTTGGCCTTACTTTCACTGCATCAGTGTGAGAGTGGAAATTGGAACTGGTGATTGCATAAACAGGAAATGCATCCAGTGGCTAAAATAAACAGGATGCACAGCTGTCTGAACCTTGAATAAATAGGGCACACAGGTGTCCTGAGTGGAAGGAAATGTGTGCTTGTGTGGCAACATACTGAAAGAAGGCATAGCCACAAAAAGTTGTGTAGATGTCCAAATGTTATTTAACTGGTCCAATTCTTGATCTGGATAGAGAGGCTGGCAAGTGGTTCACTGAAGATTTGTCTCTGTCAATTCCTGTGTGCACAATGCTAACTTCTTTGATTCTCCCACACTCTACCTATTTGCCGCAACTCAAACAATAATGATATTATATATATATATATATATATATATATATATATATATATGTGTGTGTGTGTTGCCTCATATAAGCCCAGCAACAATATACTACAAATCTAGCAATTTCATGACAATCATTATTACCTATTTCAATCTACAAGGGAAAGTGGCTAGTGTAACAGTTATCAGCTTGATTCTGTTTCATTCACTTTGCGCTAATACATTTAGAAAAGGCATGAAACCATACTCCTTCCACTTTGTGTTAAATAGTAGGGCAAACTGGGCTCTCTTGCCTTGAGGTGGCAACCCGTCTCATTGTCATCAGTTTACCCACAAACATGAAGAACAGTTTCCAAATAAATATATTTGGTGTATTTCAACAGAAAATATTATATAAGGCAAACTGGGATCTTTTAACTTTAAGTGGCAACCAGTCTCACCATCATCAGTTTACTCATAAACATGGAGAAGAACACCTTCCAAATAAATATATTCTGTGTATTTCAACAGCAAATTTTATTTAAGGCAAATATTATTAAATAGGAGGACAGATGTTAATGTCTGTCACCAACATGTAAACATTAAGGATGTACATACATGGGACAAACCAGATGACAGGTTGATTTATAAGCACCCACCTGAGAGAGTCTCTTACATATTTAAATCTAAAATATCTAATCTTTGATATCTGTAATTTGGGGATTAAATAGAGTGCAAATCTATTCTTGTTTGTCTTCTAGGAGTCTGAACTTTCCCAAACTGCACTATCATCCTGATATGTTTTTTACACTATTTACATTATTCGGACTATAGTCCTCATATTTGTCACCATATTTATTACTGTTGTGATGAGATAACCCAACTTCCCCATTCACGATAATGGACGAACTGGTTGCCGATTAAGTATGACCACCACGTACAGTGAGGAGAAAGGTCTTCGTTTGCTAACACCTATTGAGGTTAGCATACTCCTGACTGTATTTTGACATACCTACATCCGATTATAAAATTATTATTGAAAATCGCACTCGGGTTTACTTTGTTTATTATATCTTGCACGAGATATAACAATTACAATGTTTTGTCTGTCGAACTGAACCCTTTATTTTGCTCACTGGGGTAGACTGATCTAGTTCCACGTTTAATGGATGTCAGTTATCAGTTATCTCCTGATTGAAGTGCGAGTTCAATACCCAGTTAAGGCAGTGGAGAAATTGGAGAGGGGAATTAACAGGAGATAACTGATAACTGACATCCATTAAACATGGTACATGGAACTAGAACAGTCTAGCCCAGTGAGCGAAATAAAGGGTTCAGTTCGACATTCCAACCACCTGAAGAAGGCCAAAGTGTACAACGGGCAAAACATTGTAATAAATATGGTAACAAAGATGAGGACAGTAGTCTGAATAATGTAAATAATGTACATAATACCTCATCTTAGAAATATAGACAGATACTAAAGGGCCAAAATCTAATAAATATGGTGACAAAGATGAGGACAATAGTCCGAATAATGTAAATAGTGTACATAATACCTCATCTCAGAAATATAGACAGATGTTTTTTACAGTTAGCTTAAAGCTATTTACTCATGGCTGCTACATTTAAGTCTTTGTGGTTTACATGCAACTCAAATCCATGAACTTTGAAGATATTTTCTGAAATAAAACTCCTTGAGGTTTCTCTGTCAGCACTTTTTTCTTTATATTTTTTTTCAAGTCACGGACATTCATTTTTACTTATCGATTTTTTTCTTTTACATCTTTCTTGCCATTACCTCTGCTTTAGAGAATCAGTATACAAAGAAATTAATTCAAGTTCATGTTGCATGCTATCTTAAAGGTAAAGCGTGTTGTGCAATGTCAACTGAAATTGTACTTGTTTATCTGCCCAGTGCAAAAGTTAATCTATTTTCGTTTCGATATTTTTTTTTTTCCCCCACAGACTGGCATTTCTAATATGTCAAACTCATCAGATGTTTTTATTTGTTGTAGATAAGACCTGACCAGTACAATCAGAAGATCTAGACTCTTTCTTTCTTTCTTTCTCTATACAGTCTATTTGCCTTAATGTTTTATTTGTTTATTTATTTTTTGCTGTACATACAGCAAAACATTCTGTGCGGTTCTGCCTAGAACAACATCTATGCCTTTGACCGACTACAGGATACGGCCTCTTAGGTACACTCAGCAAAAACACCATTTATCTTAAGAGTCTGCCAGAGAAAACTTGGAAATTATATAACCTGTAACATTTGAAAAATCAAGATTAACAAGCAAAAGTACAATTGACATTCTGTCTATTCATTTATCTGATTGAGTCTATATCTCTCGATGTTTTTTCTATCTCAATCCTTTCTTTCCATCTATATCTCTCTCTCTCTATATATATATATATATATATATATATATATATATATATATATATATATGAATCTTTTATCCATCTATATATATCTAGATATGAATCTTTTCTTTTATCTGTATAGATATATATATCTTTTATTTATTTATCTCTCTCTCTCTCTATATATATATATATATATATATATATAGATATATGAATATATTTTTTCATTTAATGGGGTATTGTGAATTTTAACAGGACTTAATTGTTGGTTTTAAGAGAATGGATTTTTAATGAGTTTTAATAATTTTTTTTTTATTTTAATAAGAAAGTGACGTTAATAAGAATTAACTTCAGATTTATTTTAATTTTTGTAATTTTCATCTTGTTAGTGAGAAGAAAAAATCCAGAATTTTATATCTGAATTGAAAATCAATGTTTATAATGTATTTCTCTATGTTTGCAATGTTTCTTGTTGTATGTTTTTATTCCCAATATCAAATAATTGTCAAAAACTATTCAACTGATCTGTTTTTTATTTTTATTTTTCAGTTGAGCTAGCTGGGACATTCATGAGTCTATCACACCAACCATCATGGTCCTGCATCTAGATCAGAATATCATTAGAGTAATATTCTTTGTCATAACATAGATAATGTCAGTGATTGCTGGATGACCAACCCATCTTGCTCTATGGCTAGGTGTGTAGAGATCACTCAAGTTCTTGTTCTTATGTTTGCATAAGATTCTAAAAATATTAGGGATACGTCCATAGAGCTGTGATTTTAAAGAATGTTGTCTCCAAGAAATGTTAAGGTTAGCTCTCAGCTTCCAAGTGTATGTTCCATCAAGCTTAGATTCTAGGGTTTTAGAATGTTGAAACAGTGGCAGCATACATTAAAACTGACTCTACAGTTGCTTACAAGAATCTCTTAGGTTGTCTGGTAGATCAGATTTCCAGATTACATCCATTTTATTCAGGGTAAACATGAGTATAATGAATATTAGCTGATCAGAAAAACTATTAAATATCCTTATTGCTTTATTTTGTTTTTCATGTCTCTTATTTGGGTTAATAAACAAAATGTTTGTATTTGATACCATTAAATATTAAAGCAGCAAAAAGTTTGTATTTGATACCATTAAATATTAAAAGAAGCAAAATGTTTGTATTTGATACCATTAAATATTAAAAGAAGCAAAATGTTTGTATTTGATACCATTAAATATTAAAAGAAGCAAAATGTTTGTATTTGATACCATTAAATATTAAAAGAAGCAAAATGTTTGTATTTGATACCATTAAATATTAAAAGAAGCAAAATGTTTGTATTTGATACCATTAAATATTAAAGCAGCAAAATGTTTGTATTTGATACCATTAAATATTAAAGAAGCAAAATGTTTGTATTTGATACCATTAAATATTAAAGAAGCAAAATGTATTTGATACCATTAAATGCAAAGATTTGATTGATTTGTTTTGCCCTGCGTTGAAGACTATCAGTAATTTCTTTGCCTTTTTGGTTTCTTTTTTATCACAGACATTCTACTCTCAGATCATTTTCAAGTTGTATTTTGTAATGTTGCATATTATTCTGAAGAGAAGTATGATTTCAATGTTAAACACATATCTCCTTACGGTAAGGATAAAATTCACGGTCTCCTTATAAGGAAACATTCAGCATACATTGACTGAACAGCTTTGGAAATGAAGAAAAAAGTACAGAACTGTTATGAAATATCAGTTCTCCTATATGACAGTGAATGCTGGACCATTTCACCTCAGATGAGGAAAAAACTTGAAGCAACAGAAATGTAGTTCTACAGAAGGATGCTGAGAATGGCATAGAGTGAACATGGGAAAAAGGACAAAGTTTTAGAGAAAAAGGAAACAAAACAGACACATAGGTAGCATCAGAAAGAGATAGTTGAAATTTCTAAGGCGGATAATGAGGAAAGAGGGTTTGGAAAATTTGATACTCACAGGGCAGATTGAAGGCAAGAGGGACAGAGAAAAACAATGCATAAACTACCTGGCAAGCTTGAGTGAATGGATATTGGAGCAGTGTTTGGGAGAGATAAAAGAAAAGACAAAATTTATTAAGAACTACAAAGAACAGGAAAAGGAAATGAGGAAGATGAGGAAAGATGGCTTGGAAAATTCAACACTCAAAAGACATACTGAAGGCAAGAGGGACAGAGGAAACATCACATTATTTACCTAATGAGATTGTGTAGTTGGCCGAACAAGGATTAGGTTACATAGCTAAAAAAACGACTTTACTAAGGGTGACAAAGGAGAGAAAGTTGTAAAAAAAAGAAGGGAAGACAAGATGAAGATACAAAGGTATGTACAAATAGGAAAGAAAAATGAAAAAACTTCTTTCCAGCCTATGTGTTGGCTTCGTCATGACATTTTCAGAAATGCTGATCCCCTCTGACCTGAATTCAACTCAAATGATTTGTTTTTTATGGCTTAACCTTTTGCAGGTTACTTAAAGAATTTTTTGGAGATAATGATGAGGAGAGGTAGATTCATATCTTTCCTAGGGTACTTCCATGTAAATGAATATAACAAACCCAAATGGAATTGGAACTTGTCTCTCAGATTTCCAATTCTGAACCATTATCCATTACATCCCAGCTTACAGTACCAGGTATTCCCAAGTGGTCACCCATCTAGGTATTTACCAGGCTTTATGTTGCTTAATTTTGGTCATCATACAGGAACAGGTGTTTCAATGTGATATGGGCATAAGCCCTCCTATGTCCTGAAGAGACATTGTCTGAATCATCTTCAAGAAGTGAGAGCAAGATCTAAAAGGTCAGCCAATGTAACAGTGATCTCATCTTACAATCACTAGCGGGTCTTAAGTGCTACTTAAGATTGTTGCACAAAATTTCATGACTAAATCAATTAAGCTGTCAGATCCTCATATGTCAAAACTGATGGGAGAGAGTCCATTATCTTATCTTACTTATTATAAAACGCAGGTTGTGTGTGTGTGTGTGTGTGTGTGTCTGTAACGTTTATATGTTGGATCGAATTTCCTACATTTTTTAGCCGATTTCAACAAAACTTCACAGGACTACATAAAATTACCTTGTGGTGGTTCTAACGGGACCGAAAATGGGAAAAATACAGTTGTTTTTTAATAAAATCAATTTGAAAACATGATTAAGACACATCATGATAATGAAAGGGGGAGAACTCACCCACGAAAATGTAAACAAAAGAGCATAGCATGATGAAAAAGACGCCGAACTTAACGAAAACAAAATTTTATCGTCTAATGTTCATATTATTATTAAAGAGGAAAGATCAAAGTATTTTGGGGGTATTTTTTTACATTTTTTAATCGTTTCTAGCACGTCTGAAATTTTCGTTAAAAATATTGTTTTTTTTTTAAAAAAAAAAAAAAAAAAAAAAAAAAAAAAAGGACAGATAATCATTTTTAATCATTTTTTTCGATTTGATAAAAAAGATTAAAATCTTACTTTGATATTCTTTTAAAAGTCAATTATCATTTTTTCAAAACTGATTTTAATAAAAACAGAAATTATACTGTTTATTTAAAATATTTTGAACCAAGCTTAACTTAGCTTTGCGCCGAAAAATGTAATTTGAAAATAAAACAAAGCAGGTCATAACCTTTCGTCATTTTGACGATTGACGAAAGGCACATTCATGACGTTTAGATAACTTACGGGAGGAGAATTCTTTTCTACGGATGGAAGGAAGTGAAATTATTTAATTGAACAAATTATTTACCTTGTTACTTTTAAGGAAAACCTTCAGCGCTCTAATTTTTTATTTTTTTTTTATTTTTGTACTTAGCTTTCATTTTTATGTTTACGATGCTTTATGGAAAATATAAAGAAATTAAAAAGTAAGACTGTTAATAGTGAGATTAAATTTCATAAGAAAAAGGTATCTAATTAATTTAGGTACCTTTCTTATGAAATTTTATCAGAAGTGTACATAAGATACTATAATTTTATGTACATTTATTACATTTTACTGTGTTATTTGTATTTCCATTCATTTTATTATTAATTTTGATATTTCATTTATGGAAAAATGTCATAACTGAGATTAATATAAAAATAAGATCATATAAATTAAAGTTTAGCTGTAGTTAAATTTCATAAGATGATACTGTTACTTGTAGGTACCCTTCTCAGTTGAAATTGAAAACTCAAATTAACTTCTCCATACGTGTTTCTGCAAAAGTAAAGGGCTTAACAGCAGAGAACAATGCTGAACTCTCAAATAATGCAACTAAATTGTATTCTGGTTGGTCTTCCGTTTTTTGATAATTACTGTCCGACTATAAACACAAAAATTACATTTCTTAATTACCATGGCTAATCTGATTGGTCCAAATTATACAATTTTCAAAGCGCTTTGACAATGACAATCTCACACGAACATTTTGAAAGGTTGATGTTGCTTTTAACTAATGTTGAAATATTTTTAAAATTCAATTTAAACATTAAAAAAAAAATCTTTTAAAATTAAAGAAATAAGAAATAATTGTATTAAAAATTCAATTTTCATTGAAAAAAATTTTTGCTTTCAGAAAATATTTTCCATATTCATAAAAACATTAAAACAAATAAAAGCATTTGAAACTAAATAATATATTTGTTTTATTGAGTTTTGTATGTTACAATTCACAGCTGATTTTCAATAAGGAGCGTAAAGGTTAATATATTGTATCAAAATATCAGTTACTTTTGGAAAGAGGTCAAGTCAAGTTAGGGTTGGGGTGTCTAAATTAAAGTGAATGATGACATTCATTATACGCATATCGTCTAGTCTGTTTCAGCAACAGAGTTATTGGCGTTATGCGTTATTGCTACATTGTCAAAAGATTTTTTTTTCTAAAAGGGTTGTTTGTATATAAATGCATCGTATAAAACTACAATTTGTTTTTTTTGACGACTTCAAAGGGTTTTTTATCTTATGATTGGGTTAATCTTTTAAACCTTTTATTAGACTATGAAATTAAAATTTTTTTTTATGCTAATTATTTAAAGTGAATATTTGTTGATTTAGGCTCTACTTTTGTATTGAGCACTGTTTTTTAAAAATAAAAACAGAAATACTAAAGAACTTTGAATTATTTACCTAATGTGTTGTTTTTCCTATTTTTTCTATATATTTACACACACCCATATATATATATATATATATATATATATATATATATATATATATATTAGTCTTGCATTTACTTACTAGGGATATTTTATCAGACCCTCAACAGATGTCTGAAACTGAATTTCTAGTTTAGATTTTAATTTTAAGAGAATATGCTTCTTTTTCTATGTGCCATGTTCCTTCAGGATATGCATAATCATGGCTCTCCACAATTTCTTATCCTTAACAGCTATAGCAATATTAGCCTTTACTATTGCTTGCCTTTGTTCTGACATCCATTTACACACAATTGTTACTCCCCATTTTCCTCTGGCCTAGGATATCCTTTGGGTGTCAAATTTTCCAAGCCTTTTTTTTCTTATGTGTTCCAGAAATTTTAACACTGATTTCATACATAATTATCCTTTTTGTTTCCATTTTCCTTAAAATTTCTTCATTGTTTACATTCTCCACCCATGGTATTCTCAGCATTTTTCTGTAGAACTACAACTCTGGTTAGATAGACTGGATGGTCAGCCTAAGAAAAAGCAAAGATCAGAATGACTGTTGTTGTTTAACGATGAAGGCATATTAGAGGGAGTCAATCTGGCAGCTCAGCTAATCACAAAAAATAGCACCAAATTTATCTAATATATACTATATTCCAAATGTCAGTGCAATCTGCAATCATTGTCTGTGATGTGTTCAATGTTGTACATGTCATGTGCTCTCAGCACTGAACCATGTTGAGCAGTGTATAGGTTGGGCAGAAAATAAAGCTTGATTTGAGAAACCTTAGGGTATCAGTTGAATGGGGAAATAATTTTGTCTTTTTTGCTTCATTCTTTCTTCATTCCTTATATTACATTTTCTTTTTGTGCCTGTCTATCCACCCCCCCATCCCAATTTCTGATTTTTTTTTCTTTTTCCTCTTCAATAAATTTTCTCTTCCTCTATTTTCCATCCTACCTGACTTAAGTTATTAATTTTCTTTTTCTGCTTTGTTTCATTTTATTGTCTGACTTTCTTGCACTATTTTTCTTCATCTTTTTACCTGTCTTTGTTTCTTATCTTATTGATGGATTATTTCTTTATTTCTGTTTTAGAAAATATTTTCTCATTTCATTTATGCATTTTTTTAAACTCTTTCTTTTATATTTCTTCTGCAGTTTTGTTTTTATTTCCTTTGCTTTTTTTCTGTTTTATTTTATCTTTTTATCTTTTTTTCTTCATTAGATTTTCCTTTCATTAATTTTTCTTTTTCATTTTATTCTCTATTTTGCATCTTCATTTTTTCTTTTTATTCTTCATTTTCTTTTACTTTTTCACTTATTCTTCATTTTCAATATTTTCTTTTTTCATTTTTATTCTTCATTTTCTTATTTTTTCTATTTTTTCTTCATTTTCTTTAACTTTTTTATTCTCCATTTTATTTCATTTGTTTATTTTCTTCATTTTTATTTTACTTTTTCATTTGCTGTTTATTCTTCATTTTCTTTATTTTACTTTTTCTTTATATTACTTCTTCTCTTCATTCATCTTATTTATTTTACTTTTTCATTCTCTTTGTTACATTTTCATTTCACTCCTTTTGCACTTTTCATTTTTCTTATTTCGACTTCATTAATTTTTCGTTTTTCTTATCTTTTCATTCAATTTTTTTTATCTTTTCATTCAATTTTTTTTCCTTTCTTATTTTACTTTTTCATTTCATTATTCCTTTGTTATTTTTTCATTTCACTCTTTTTTTTGCACTTTTTCTTTCATTGATTTTTTTAAATTCTTTTTCTTCTCATTTTACTTTTCTTCCATTTTATTCCCTCCCTCTTTTTCATCTTATTTTATTTACTTATTCTTATATTTTTTCAGCTCACTTTTTCTTTTTATTCCTTTTCTTTTCTTGTTACTTCTTTATTATTATTATTTTTGTTTTTCATTCTTCTTTCTATTGTAAGTAGAGTTTACTTTGAATTTTCTTACTTTACCCCCCCCCCCGGTCCCCTCTCTTCTCTCCCTATTCTCCAACAGTGTACAGAAATACATCCGCTCTTACCTTTTCTTACATCAATTCTGGCCTTTGCTGATATTAAGTTCAGTGCCATTGCTGTGGGGGATTGTGCAGAACTGCTGATATTTGGAAGAATTTAATCTGGCTAGACACTGTGGTCACTTGAAAAGAAGAACATTTGCCAGTTCAAGAATGTATTGCTATTGAGAAAAGAAAACTGGAGTAGAAGGATGGGAGGGGAAAGAAGATGTAAATGTAAGCAAGAGGGAAGAAAACAAAAGGAGGAGGAGGAAAAAAGATAAAACTAAGAGGAAGAGAGAATAGTGGACACGAAGAATGCAGGTAAATGGGTGGAGGGGATCTTGGCATGAATGAAAATAAAAAGAATGAAATAAAAAGTTAAAAAAGAAGGGAATAAAAGTTTAAAACAAAAAATAGAAAGAAAGGATATGGTTGTAGAAAAGAACAGACAAAAAGTATGAAAAAGGAAAATGAGAAAAGACAAGATACAAAAGGAGGAAAAATATGCACGGATAGAAATAAAGAAAAAGAAAAAGAAAATGAGTGAAGGAGAAAGATAAATAGCTTTTGACTAGAGAAAAGCAGAATGAAGAAACTAAGTAGAGAAAATGGAAAGCAAAAAAAAAAAAAAAAAAAAAGAAAAATAAATAAATGCAAGAAAACAATCAACAAGAGAGAAAGAACAAAATTTAAAGGTGAATGGAAATGAAAAATACATCAGAAAAAATACCTGTAATGTGAAAGCAAATATCAAATAAATAGAAAAGAGAGAATAAAAGTGTAGAATGATGGTTAATATTGGAAAAGAATATTTGCCTAAAAAATAACGAGAAAAAGAAAGAAAAAGAGAAGAATGAGTAAAGAATGAAAAGAAAAATTAAAACAGATTATAGCTAAAGAAAAATATATAAAATGGAAAAAATGAGTTGTGATAAAAAATATAAGAAATAATGTCAAATGAAAAATATATAAATAGAAAATAAAGATTAAAAAATGAAGGAAAAATAGAAAGATGGAGTTGAGAATGAAAAGAAAGAAAAATTATATAACTAATATTATAGACTGCTATAAAAATATATGAATAGAAAATAAAAGAGAAATAAGACTAAAAAAAAATGAAACCCAGAACAGTGGGTTCAGCATTCTGAAAGGAAGAAAAATAAATAAATTATGGCAACCACCAAAAAAAATATACAAAGAGGAAATAAAGGGGGAATAAGTTAAGAATGAAATAAAGAAATTTTAGAACAAAAAATTATAGTTACTATAGAGAAAATATTACAAACAGAAAAAAGGGAAAAAATGATTAAAAAGATAAAAGAAAAAGGGAAAGTAACAGATACAAGTGGAAGAAAAAGAAAACCAAAGTTGTCCATGTTCAGTCATCAGTATTTGCAATTTCCACAAGTCTACTCAAGGATCTAATAACTATTGGATCAGTGATATATCTTTGTCTTGCCACAAGCATAATGGGTATCAGGGACATAGCATGTCACCTAGCATTCAGCAAGAAGAGAACATTAGATTAGAAATCAAGAAAAATGATAGCATCATTTCTACAGGAAAAGCCATTTTAGACTTGACATTCAACTCATGACCTTGTCTTAAATAAGAGCGAAATAGATACAAAACTTAGATCAAAGATTAGGTAAGGGGCCACTGAACCCATTGCAAACAAGTCAATCATTGAAAATGCAAATTTCAGTATTTTTGGTGTATAAGATGCAGCCTTATTTTGAAAATACAGTTTCAAAAAAAGTGAGTGAAAAATTTTATGAAACAAAATTTCAATTTGATATTTTAAAAATAGTACATATAGTATGTATCAACACACACATATATATATATATATATATATATATATATATATATATATATATGATGAACTGGAAAAAGTTTTTGTAACATATCAACCATTAAGACTTTATCAAACTAGGTTTATTTATGTTGTTACGACTACACATCCACCTGAAAGGGAGACAACAACACAAACAAACATTCAGTTATGTGCCATACATGATACACGCTTAGGCGATTATGTATCTTTCGATACATGACTGACGAGGCAGATTTTTTCCCGTAGTAGGTTGCCTTTTCTTTCTGCAGTAGACCATTTTCCATCCAAGGCTAGAGAACCCGGTCTGTCCTGTTATTTACCCATATCTGGGGGAAGAATAAGAGGATTTATACCTTCCCCAAAAGTATTAGCACGTAAGTGAATGTAATGAATTTGACTGGAATTCGAACTCAGCTCTGATTCCTCAATCCAACCTATTTATCCATTATTCCACCGTGCTGATCTAGTAATGCACTTAAATTCATAGCATCTAGGTACCATAGAAGAGAGTTCATCAGAACATTGATCATGAAAGTATTTATAGAAAATGCATAAGAAAGCTACATTACAATGATGGGAAAGTGACTAATAAGATAGAAGATTCTTCTTTGTATTTTATCAAGAACCTCTTAATACATAGCAGAAGCATCAAACCAGATGTGACAGCAATATTCAAAGCAAGGACAAATGGTAGACTTATAAACGTATCCGAGAGATTCTGGATGAATTTAAAATATATTTATTAGAATAACATATTTAAGTATTTGTGGAAATCTATTTCCAATATGCTGATTGGAAATTTTAATGCCATATTCCATTCAGGATGCAAGAGATTAAGGTTCTTCATAGGTTTCTTTACAATGTGTGAATAACCATGACTTGGGAAGATAGTTGAGGGGGTTTCCTGTTGCCTTCTCTGTGGTTTTCAATTCAAAATAGTCTTTCTGTAGTATATATCTCAACATACATAATATTGGAATAAACTTTGCATACAGCGTTACTCAGAGAAACCAGGGGTAGAGTTGACCTGAAGTACCCTCCCAGCCAGGGCAAGGATATCATGCCCTTCCCCCTCTCCTGTTGAATCTATGATATGGCCCCAACACTACAAAATATCAATTTTCATAAGGCAGTATTCATATAATATAAAAATTTTATTGTAACATAATTATGTATAATAATGCCCCTAATCTGCATCCCTCTACTAGCCACCAAATACAAATTCATATGACTAAACCAGCTGCACCTGGGTTGCAAATGTGGGAAAGATCTGTATCCTAGTTATATATACACATACTTACACCAGAGAGGAAGAGGGCACTCTTTCAGGCGTTGTAGATGAGAATGTGAGGTCCATCAAATAATAAAATTCAATATTACTACTAATACTACTAATGTAATAAAAATCAAGTGAAATTAAGATGAAAGAAATCTTAGTCAAAGATGAATAATATTAAATATGAGAAATTTAGTCTCATGTTGTCATTAATTAGCATGCTAATATCAATATGCTTCTATTAGACTGGCTGGCAGCCAAGGTTAGAGAGCCCATTCTACTCTGTTATTTAAATCCTTAACTGGGAACTTATTGTAAAACCATTAAAAGGCATTCATGAGAGTATCATAATTCAGAGAGATGTGTGGGAATAGTTTAGTATAACACTGAAATGAAAGTGTAACAGAAGTGACAGTGACTTACCAGGAGCAAAGCGAATTCACTGCCTCGCGTGTCGAACCATTCTCTGAGAATCAGTCGTGCATGCGCCTACTGCCATTTTTATGCAGCAGACTTATTTGCATAAGAGAACCATGCTACCGATTAAAAATCCGGCGGGTGGACGTGGGAGGTGACTGTTCTTCTAGGCTTCGGCGAGACTAGACAGATTGCAGATAGAAAGCAACAGCAATTTCTGGACATACGACAAGCTATTTCAGCTAACATGGACGGCCGGTTGGATTTAAAAATTATTCCCGAGTTTGACGGGACTGGATCTGTGGTTGAATGGCTTGAGAAGTTGGAATTGGTGTGCGACCTATCGGGAGTGAAGCGGCTTGATCATGTCATCCCCCTTCACTTAACCAGGGGAGCATTTGCGGTTTACCAGCAACTATCTACGGAAGAGAAATCGGACTTGGCTCAAATCAAGGGAGCATTGATGACAGCATTTGCCCCTGATAAATTCACGGTATACGAACAATTCGAGGCACGTGTATTGCGTCCGGGTAAGACCGTAGATGTATATTTGGCTGATCTACGGAAGCTCTGTCCTTTTTGGAGGAGTGCCAGACAGTGCGATGGCATGCGTGTTCGTGCGGGGGGCTTCCTGATCCTGTGAAAAGGCTCCTGTGGTCCTTGGCCAGGGTGGATGATATGTCTCTCGAGGAGTTATTGGCCCGAGCTCGGGCAATCATAAAGGACGAGACAGCAGAGAGGGAACCAGTCGTCGCTGCGGTGCAGCCCTCCCAGACTCCCCAATCTTCCCCAGACATGGGCCCACTTGTCACATGCTATAAATGTAATGGGTACAATCACTTCGCGAGGGACTGCATGAAGAGGTGAAGGGCAACTAACGCACGTTGCTATTGATGCAACGAGACCAGTCATCTGGCCAAAACTCGGTGCTACCCATCATTGCTGTGTGTGTTGACAGCACACTATGCTCGGCTCTCCTTGACTCTGGGTGCTCATGGTCAATCTTGAGCGCGAGTTTATGTCGGTCTTGGTCGAAGCAAGGTATGGCGGTATCTACATTAAACCGGAGCCATGCAGGCTTGCTGTGGAAGGAGCACCGTCAGAATTTGCACAGCAACTGGTAATACTGCTACAATTGATGTGCTGGTTATGTGAGGGAAGCCCCTGGATTTCGACCTGTTGCTTGGCATCGACGCCATTAAGGCACTCGGTGGAGTTCGCATCACGCAGCATGGAGTTTGAAAAACCACGGTCCGTCTGTGCAGCGATTTGTATCAGCAAAGCCGATTTCAGTGCGAAATTCAATGAACGGCAGGGAATTTGGGTCGCAGCCTGGAAGTGGTCGGCAGGTCATGCACCAGGAAAACAGAATCGGATCTCTGAATATCCAGGATCCAGAGAAGTTACAGGACGGAGCCAGAGTGCTGGGGCTAGAAGTATGGAAGGAACAGGGTCGACTGCGATGGCAACGAGGAAGTAGAATGGTAAATGGTTATGACTATGACATGGAGAGGTATTTTCTCCATGTGTGGCCCTAATTGGACACTTCCTCGTGTGTGGATGGCTGCAGTGGCGACAGGCGTCATCAAACGTCGAGCCACTGCCGTAACGCAGAACTGGGACGACAAAATTTGTGATGCTCCCCTGGAACGTATGATAACGGACACCCTCGCCCGGGCTCAGCAACTGGATCCTGCACAGGGAGAATGGTGCGTGAATACGAAGGAGCTAGACGTGTGGGTGGACGCGAGTTTGCTGGCTGTAGGAGTAGCGCTCGAGGCTAAGGGAGCAATCATCGAGGATGCATGCTGGCTATGACCGATAAAAAACACCCAGCATATCAATGTGGCTGAACTGGATGCCGTACTGAAGGGAATCAACCTCACGCTAAAATGGCAGGCTACGGTATTACATGTGAACACAGACTCCCTCTGCGTGTACCATTGGGTGACTAATGCCCTTACAGGAAAGTCTCGGCTGAACACCAAGGCCGCTAGTGAGATGCTCATAAGGTGATGACTTGAAACTAACGTCTCTTGTGAAAGAGTATAAACTTTCCGTTCACATAGCGCTAGTTAGATCCGACTAGAACTGAGCTGACTTGCTGACTAGAGTTCCCCAGAGGTGGTTCAACAATGTGAAGGAACTCGAACCTGTTCAACCAGTATGTGCTTCTGCCGTAGGAAACTCGAGCCTTGCTCATTTAACTGAGATTCATCGACACAGCGGGCACCCTGGAGTTAAACGGGTACTATATTTCGCACGTAGGATCAACCCGTCCGTGTCGAAAGCAGCAGTAAGATCGGTCGTTCGAAGTTGTGAACAGTGTCAGTCAATAGATCCAGCTTCTGTGTGATGGCAGAAGGGAGAGCTCAGTGTGCGTGAAACTTGGAGTCGTCTAGGAATGGACATCACACACTATAACGGTCGCCATTTTTTGACTCTGATCGATTGCGGCCCCACACAGTTTTCGATCTGGCGGCCACTAGTTCGGCAAGATGCTGCACACGTAATCCGGCAATTGGAATCGGTGTTTTTCGAATGTGGTGCCCCGGTGGAAATCCTGGCTGATAATGACACTGCATTCCGCAGTCAGCAATTCAAACAATTCATGGAAGAATGGGGCGTCCGATTCTGACCGCGCTGCACGTACAAACCATCTGGAAATGGTATTGTAGAGAAGTGTCATCGGACAATCAAATCAGGCGACTTCGACTTGGTATAAAGAAGGAGACGCAGTTTGGGTAAAAAATCCGCACGGACGCTGCACGTCAAAGTTTGTGAAAGGTGTGTTTCACGGGAATAAACAGTCCGCAGTCATCGACGGGATACCGCGACACGTGGGAGATGTACATCCACGGCTCACTTCATTGTTACCAACGGATGATGGCGGTGACACAACGTCAGGGAGTAATGAATGGCAAGAACCAAGCTCCAGTGCAAGCAGCAGCAACACCTCATCTGAAAGTGAGAAAGAAGTAGACTTGAACCTTATTGATCCCCCGGAATATGATTCAGACCAGGACACATCTGACAATTCAGCCGGGGAGGAAGTCATGGTTATACCACCGCAAAGAAGTGCAAGGGTGAAACGACCAGCCTCTCACTGTCACTTATGTGATCATACGATCAGGGGGAAGTATAATAGAAGTGACAGTGACTTACCAGGAGCAAAGCGAATTCGCTGCCTCGCGTGTCAAACCATTCTCTGAGAATCGGTCGCACGTGCGCCTACTACCATTTTTATGCATCAGACTTATTTGCATAAGAGAACCACACTACCGATTAAAAACCCAGCGAGTGGACGTGGGAGGTGACTGCTCTTCTAGGCTTCGGCGAGACTAGACGGATTGCAGACAGAAAGCGACAGCAATTTCTGGACATACGACAGAAAGCTATACAATCTACAGGCAAATTTGTCAGGAAGGTTCAATCTATACAAAGCTTGGTGACCACTCAAAAAAGAGTGTTGTGTTAAGGAGTAGTTTATACAGATAAAAAGGGGAAGATAGCGATTAACTCTAGACTTGAACAAGATTGAAGTGGTAGGGGAAACATCCTCTTGGGAGTCTGTACCACAGAGCAGTGCTTTGCAGGAAGAAGCTGCTTGAATGGAACTAATGGAATACAGAGGGAATGTGTGATTTTCTACAATGAAGGTTGAAACTAGGGAAAGTAGTTTGTCCAAGCACTTTCTATTGAAGTAGTGATAGAGCAGTGAGAGGCCCACCATATTAACACCAGTGAATGAGAGGTTGGAGGGTCTAAAATAGTTTGTCACCCACAAGGACATGGAAATGCTTTCAAACTATCATTTTATTATTGTCTGGAATTCGGACGTTCTGAAAATTTTGAAACTCATCTAATTAATAATCAAATTAAACATATGAAATTGGCCCCATAGAAAAGGAGAAATTAGGTGAGGTAAAATGAGTACCCTCATTCATTAGTTTGAGGGTGATGCTGTTGGTTTCAGACCAGTAGGAATGTCCGCAAAATACTTTCCTCTCCCTTTCTATAGGCAGAAGCACACAAATGCATGCTGGGATTTATTCCTATGCAATAAAATAGGCCAATTCACAGTTTCATCTGACTCAGTCTCAAACTGTCTTGAAGTCAGAATGCTACGTTTGCTTGTCCAAACTAGTTTTGTTATTTTAACACCAATTCTTAGTTTGTGAACATTTTGCCATATTAATATTGCTTTGTCTATATTTCTGAGATGAGGTATTATGTACATTATTTACATTATTCGCACTATTGTCCTCATCTTTGTTGCCATATTTATTACAACTATATTGTTTGCTTGCTTTGTATGTTTTTGCCCTGTTCCTTTCTTTTCTTTTTTCTTGCTGTTATTGTAAACTTTGTCAGTTCTGTTTTTCAAACAGTTCTCTTACTTATTTTACATTTGGCTACTCAGTCCACAAATATAAAAAAAACCCTGTACAACCAAATTTTCTATAAGTTAACCTACAGGCAATTCCAAACTGAACCCTTTATTTATTCTACAAGGGTAGATTGTTCTCATACATTGCTCATGTCTAGGGATATCTTGTCTAATCCTTAATTTTGTACTGCCCAGTTATTGTTTGCTCTGTTTTCACCGAGTCCAAGTACACACTGCCAAGCCCAGGGATTGAACACACAATGTAGACTTTTTGTTCCACTGCCCATGTCTGGGGATAACTTGTCTAATTCTTATTTTTAGTACTGCTCAGTTATTGTTCGCTTTGTTTCCACTGAGTCCAAGTAGACACTTTTTTTTTAGAAAGAAAAAAAGTGTTTGCTTTATGAGTTAAAAAAAAAAAAAATAATACAAAAAAATGCTAAAAGACAATTTTTTATTTATTTTCACCATTCAGTTTATTGAACAGCAAATTTACTCTTTGGCCATCCATCTAGCTATGAGGCAATTTTCTAACTCCATTTTCGTAGAACTTTTAATCTTTCTCAACAAAGAACCGCTCAAAGTGCTTTTTGTAGTCTTCCAAGGAATTTAATTCTTTTCATTCAAAGAATTCTCTGAAGACCAGTTAATCAAAAGATGCAACATCTGGTGGATATGACAGATGAGAGAAAACTTCCAAGTCAAGCTGTAAAAATTTTTGTCTGTTCATCAAAGAAACATGCTGTCTAGAATCATCCTGAGGGAATAGTTCACCTTTTCTCAGAACAAATTGCAAATGTAACAAAGACAAAGGTGAGAGAAAGAACTTTGGAAGATTTATTTAGATTTTGGCCAACGGAAATCGACATTTATCCATATACCCATTCGAACGGAATGTGGCACAATGGTAATTGTAGAATGATTGGCTATGGTTAAATGTAAATAAAAGGCAGAACTACACAACAACAGAATTGACAAAAAATATGACAAAAGGTTCACAAACTAAGAATTGGGGTTGACACATAAAAGCAAATACAGATGAATGAATGCATTGTTATGACATCAAGACAAGACAGACAAGGACTAAATCAGGTGACACTGACAAGAAGCTAATCTTATTGGCTAGGAAGAAATCCCAGCATACATTTGTGTGCTTCTATCAACAAATTGAAGAGAGGAGTGTTTTGCAGTATTCCCTGTATGATTGAAACCAACAATAATTTTAGTTATTTACATATGATAATACTTATATAATTCTTCGGTATTTCTTGGTAATGGTAATATTAGTGTTATATAGGAATAAAGTGTCTCTGCCAACACTCGAGTCTGAACATAGATCTCCAGGTAGTAAACACAGTTGATCCCATTTTTGAATTAAGTAGACAATATCAGTGAGTATTATCAAGCAAGTACTATTAGTGTGAGTGTTATTTGAAGGCGTCTGATACTAGTATTGTTCAACGGTGTTACTATAGTTGTAACTGTGATTACAAAGTCTCTACTACCATGAGCATTACAAAGGTGACAATGAGTATTTGTTGGCATTACAAAAGTGGCAACGAGTCTTCATTGACATTACAAAAATTAGCCGTTTCCTTATAAGGAAACATTCAATATGTAGAACCATGTCGCCTGTTATTTTTTGGTTAAGATTTATAAAAACGTTCTATTAAAACCATTTAAATAAGTTTTTCAAGTTAACTGCTATTGCTCTTTTCAGTATTGATCAGTACTTCCTCCCCTTTTCTTTATTATAGCATCGAACAACAATATCTTTACTCTGTCGTTATTTTCGCTTCAAGATACATGTGCTTACCAATTTAGTTTTAGCACTGTATTAAACCCTCAAGTGATGTAGTTTGTGATTCGGTAATGTCAGTCTATGGGGTTTGATAAAGGATGGACCTTGCTAAGACGTACAGACTTCAGTCACTTAGAGTCAATTTTAATTATCAATCTGAGAGTTTAGATATTTCTGAATGGGTTTGGCATTAAGGGGATAAACCCCTTGTGCTTGAGCACATGAATTATCAGTGAAGGTGCTCAGATGATCCAAGAACCTTCCAAAGCATGAAGATTGGAATTCACCTTGGCTCGTCTTCTATATGCCATCTCAATTCAGTTAATCATGAATCAAATAGAGACTTTTGCAAGTAGTAAAATACAGAATGAGGTTAATTATTGAATATTCTCAGCTTTTATTTTTTATTATTTAATCATATCACCCCATGCAAGGCAGTAAAGCTGCTATGACACAAGGGAATTACTGAGTGTGAAAGAATAAAAAAAAGTGAAGCATTATTTAGGCGACAGAAGAGTAATCAATACAGTAGATGACGATTGACATTGCAATTAATTTTTTTAAACGTCAAACTTGACTGAAAAGTATGAAGCTAGAAGAGAGTTCCACAAGCGTGAAGTGTGAGGAAAGAAAATTTTAGCATAGAACTTCGTTACATCTTGTCAGTTCAACTATGAATCGATGAAACTTTTCCTCCCTATCTAGTACTGCAGTTAAATTCATATAGTCTAGGTACTATAATGAAGAGTTTATCTGAACATTTATTCCATGAAAATATTTATAGAAAAGGCACAGAAAAGCTACATTATACCACTGGGAAAGTGACTGAAGCTGAGATGCCAGATCAGGACCAATAATATTGCTGATTCTTTTTTGGATTCTATCATGAATCGCTAAATGTGCAGGAGGAGCACTGGACTATATGTGGCGGCAATATTCAAAGTATGGATGGATGTTAGACTTACAAATATCTAAGACATGCTGGAGAGAAAAATTGTCTCATATGACACAGTGAACCAACTTTCTTAGGAGTAATGGGTTCAATATAATCTTTCCATGTCATGTCATGTCGGTAAATGTTATTTAATAATGTTTATCATAAACAGAGCATTTGCTTAAATACTTGTATCTATAAAAATAACGTTAAACATAAAAATATGTCTTTAATAAATAAATTGTCGGACCTTGTCCATTTCTTAATATATGACGTCATTTGTTTACATTCGATACGCCAGAGCAGTTATGAATGTACGAGATTCATGGAAAATTGGAGTTTATAACAGTAAATTCGACCTTGTCTACCGATTGGTTCTTTGTAAGCTCAAACTGGTAGGGCACGTATGTAAGCGTATATGACGGTTCCGTATAGGATGCAGGTTCGAATCCTGTCAAAGAACGAAAATTTTCTATGAAAATTTCTCGGACATTCAGGCCGGTAAATGTTATTTAATACTGTTTATCATAAACAGAGCATTTGCTTAAATACTTGTATCTATAAAAATAACGTTAAACATAAAAATATGTCTTTAATAAATAAATTGTCGGACCTTGTCCATTTTTTAATATATATATATATATATATATATATAAATATATATGTATGTGTGTGTGTATATGTATATATAATTATTTATTCGAAAATTACAACATAAATGTTATAAAATCACTACAAAAATAATCATTTTGTTTTAACACTTCTGTAAGTTCTACATTCAACACCATCACTTGATAAAGACCAGAAGTGTTGAAACAAAATAGCTACTTTTGTAGTGATTTTATCACATATTTATTTTATAATTTTTGAATAAATAGTTATACAGAATTATACTTGCTCTACTCTGTATTGACCACTTTTTAAGAATAGTATTTGTTGGTTATTGAATTTATTCTGTATACAACAATCCTATATTATATATGTATATATATATATATATATATATATATATATATATATATTTTTTTTGGTCATATGCTTAGAAATAAGGAAGCCACTAGGATGCATGGGGTTATGTATTTTGAGCAAGAGCAGATAGGGTGATAGAATAAAGGATGTGGAGAAGGATAGTGGAGAGATCAAGGCAACTGGAGATGTTGATTGAGATTACATTTGAATAGTTGGAGATTATAGCTCTCAGGGAAACAGTAATTAGGACGGGTGTTCTACAGACGAGAGGTGCATGATATGAAGCTATTGGAGTATTCACACACAGACACACACACATATATACACACATGGCTGAGTGGATAGAAAGTTGACTTTCTGAGCATGAGACGCCGGTTCAAATCTCACCATGGTCAATTTGTCTGGAAGGAGACTCCCTGATGTTATTGGTCTGGAGGGAAAATGTGCCCAGCATGCAGCACCTCTGGGAAGTGCCTGAAAATCACACCACAGGTTGACTCAAGCCTTGTGGGTAGACAGAACACTTGGGGCTGTTGATAGCTGTGCTAGCACAAAGTCACAAGTCATCATGACAGAGGGTTTGAGTATGCAGATGTTGTTTATACACATACACACTATACACACACACACACACTATAACATATTATATACATATATATATACACACATATACACACACACACATATATATACACATATACACACACATATATATACACATATACACACACACATATACACACACATATACATATATATATATATACACACACACATATGTATAAACACATGTATAAACATATATACACACACATATATATATATATATATATATATATATATACACACACATAAATACACACATATAAATACACACACACACATATAAATACACACACACACATATATATAAGTAAATTATTATTATTTTAGCAATCAACTATTGAATGTCATTGGCAGAAATTCTGTTTGCCTTGATATATAGTTAATTATATAATTTTTGTTACTTATATCAATAAGTATCATTGCTATTATTTTATTTTAACCTCATCTGGACTTTTATCAGGGTTGGTGCAAATGTCTTGTGGGCCCAACTGAATATATGATACCTGCCTAATGTATGATATCCCCACCGAAACGATGATATAGAGCCCCACCCCGCATCTCAATTTTCAAGCAATATTCATATTAAGTTTTATTGTAACTTAATTATGTACAATAATGTATCATATGCAATATAGTTAAACAATTCAACTAGAAAAATTGAAAATAAATACAATGAATGTAAATACAAACTCGTGATATCTCATAACTGATTATTCCAGCATAATGTTTTGCAACAATTTTTAACATCAACTTGAGATTTTTCTTGTTAAAAAGTTGAATAATTTTAATATATTCAACATTAAGGATAAAAACAGTGAATTTTAAACAGTGTTTTTTTTCAACACGTATCATGAGATTCATAGATTTCCCTAAAGAAAAAAAAAAAAAAAAAAAAAAAGAAAAGAAAAATGACCTCAGGATGACATCAAATAGCGTAAGAATTTTTCATCCTTTAATAGTCAGTTGGGAATAGTGTAATAAATAGTCGATATAAATATAGGTAGAAAAATGGAAATGTTGATAAGATGATGGGGGTCAGAAAACACTGCCTGGAGCCCCCAATCAGTCTTGAAATTTGGCTTTGGAGTTGCACCAGATCCGACTTATTTGAACTGTTTTTATTTTATTTTTTTTATTCTATTTTTTATTCTATTTTTAATTCATTTTATTTTAATTTTTCAATTCATTTAATTTCATATTCTAATTTATTTTATTTTACATTCGTGTCATTTTATTTTTATTGATGTGTATCAATATTTTTTACTTCTACAGGCATTCAATACAAAATGTATTTTGCTAACATATGAAGATTCACGATAACGTCACTATTATTAACATTATTGTTATATAATACCTTCAAATCAGCTGTGTCTTATTTCAGATGTTTTAATGGAGGAAACAAGAGTTGAGTTTCAGGCAAATTTGAGGCATTAATTTAAAATGGTTTCCAAAGCAGCTCAAACTGCCAACAGTATTTATAAAATGAAAGGAAATGAAATGTTATCTAACCATATTTTCCAAAAATGGGTTAAGAATTTAAACAATGCTGACTTGTCCCTTGAAATTGCTAATTATGATGCTTTAAAAATGTAAGGTTGTTATAGTAGAACACACCTATTCTATAGTTAATAGAATCTCCCACCTATAATAAGTAGGAGTAGTAAGAGTAATGAGGCAGTTGCTGAGTGGGTCGGTCAGTGAGTCGATGCCGGATGACTGTTAGTCGGATACTAAAGTATCAGTGACTACAACTAAATTTCTCTGCATTATACTTATTATATGAAGTTCCTAACGTTTTGAACGTCGAACCTATTTTAGAACCGACTAAGTACGAATACAAGCCTTCACTGTGAAATCACTCCACAACAAAGGTAGAGATAAAGATGATGATCAGCAATCAAAAATTTTCGAAAGCGCTGCAATTGTCAGAAATAAACGTTTTCAATGTCTGTAGAAGAATGTATAACACGACTGAAGAATATCAGTCACTGTGTTTTCATGGGACAATGTATCCCTATGGGTGAGCCAGGCTTGCTGGGAGATAGATGGTTTTATTGAGTCACCATCTGTAGACTGGTTGCCAATCAAGGCTATAGAATCCATCCTGTCCTGCTATTTAACTCATAGGTAGAGGGAAAAAAAGAGGAGTCATATCTTCCCCAAAGGTATTTTCATCTAAGTGAATGCCTGATGGATTAATTGGGGTGTTCATGATACTCATATTTGTCATTCAATGGGATACTACCCATCTACGGTTCACCATTTCTATATAGAGAGTTGCCATAACAGATTTACTGATAGTATTGCTGGACCATGTTCACCGACATATGTAATATGATCTGTGAAGGTGGTGTAAAAGCCAAATACATAGTTTATCATGTAATGCCATCTTCACTTGACTGCCATTCTACATTTCAGTGGCAGTTGATTTAAATGGTTTACTTCTGGTTTCATTTGAGCTTTCCTTCTCAAAGATGGACTGCCTTCTCTTTGTCTATGGAGTGCCATCTACCTGTCACAGCAAGATATTCTACTAGACTACATCTTACTACTTGTCAGTAGCAGGAATTACATACATGACTGTCTAAGCATGTATCACATATGACACATAACTGACTAAGTGGTAGAGCAGTGAGAAGCTTGCCA
This sequence comes from Acanthosepion pharaonis, assembly GCA_903632075.3. Lineage (NCBI taxonomy): Eukaryota > Metazoa > Mollusca > Cephalopoda > Sepiida > Sepiidae > Acanthosepion > Acanthosepion pharaonis. Next base: position 89,723 of record CAHIKZ030001282.1, read on the forward strand.
CACCCCACCTATGAGAGAGAGGTAAGAGGGTGGAGAATAATTTGTCACCCACAAGGGCTTGGAGATGCTTTTGAACTATCAAGCCTGGAGAGTGATGTCTGAACAGCTTCCACCCAAATATGGCAATATATGATGTGGCCTGATGTAGCTTTTGTGAAGGTAAAGATTAGTAAGGGGGGGGTCAAATACTTACTGGAGCAGTACAGAGAGCTGACGATTTTATCTGCATCCTTAGCAATGAATCACATGTTCCACTTGAGGCAAAGTGTCAATTTCAGGCTCAACAGTCTTTTGAGGCACAGTGCATCTCTAAGAGGACCTCCATTCATCTTTATTGGTGGTACTTTGGGGTCAGATAGGCGATGGAATGTAACTAGCTAGTTTTTAACCCATTAGGTAGTTTATTTGCAAAAATCGAAAAGAGATTGTCACCACATATTGACCATCGAGAGTTTCATATAGATGTTTATAAAATGATTTACAATGGATCTGATTAGGCAGATCAATTATGGAGATCAAAAAGAGGGTTGGTCTGAGGAGTGACCTCTAGGTCTCTGGAGGACTGGCCATTGATAAAATCCTAACAGGTAGGTCCCTGAAGATAGTTATGATCAAGAAGACCCTTTCAGTGATTCCATAACTGGAGAACTTGTGTAGTAATCCTTCGTGTCATACCTTGTCGAAAGCCTTTGAGATACCTAGTGCTATGGTCCTTGAGGTGTGTTTGTCATCAAGGGCCTTACTGATTCTTTGAATTATGGTAGTTAGGACATTCAGCAGTGGATCAGGCTGACCAAAACACATACTGCTTGTTACTGAAGAGGTTGTTCTTTTCTATGTGCTTAACAACGTTCTTATTGATTATGGCTTCAAAAAGCTTACTGATGGGTCTGTACTGAGAGGGTGAAGATTGCATGTCCACATTCTTGAAAATCAGGCTTGGGAAGGATTTCTCCTTCGAGCAGCTGTTGAATAATTTTGCTTGGACTGGGGATAATTCCAGGTTGATATTCTTAATGACAACCAGTGGAATTTTGTTTGGACCAGGGGTTTTCTTAGGATCAAGGCTTTTGGACGAAGATATTGACTCAATGTATTTGTTCCATCTCAAGTCAGCAGTCAATGTGAAACTGAGCAGTCAAAAAGAGATGCTCTCGTAGAGTTGAGCGTCAGACATCTATACCTATCATATTGCATACATTCACATATCCATACATACAAACACATTTGTGTTCTCAACCTTTAGTTCAATCAACCTTTTATGAACTCTTTTTAACTATTCTAAGAATGTTTCCTTTTTACTTAATTTTTACTATTATTATTATTTTAGCATACCTACAGATAATGGGTATGCCCCCATTCCCATAAATAAACTTCAATAGATTTTAGAACCTGGAGGAAGTGTAATGGTTATCATTGTTTGTCTTGCTAGAAAATTACAAATGAGTTAAAAAGTTCAAAACACACTGAGTGCCCTATACTTTTACCTTCAACACCACATCTAATACGCTTGGATAATTGCTTGTAAAAGAGAATATTATATTTTAGACTAGCTGCAATCTGTTCCAGCTAAACAGTCGAACTCTCTGTCTTCAGGTAGAGAATATACCTGGTGGAGGCTACAAGAAGGGCAGAGTCTCATTCGGGGGAGGTAGACTGACCCTGAAACCTGTTTATGCAGGTTCAAAAAGGGAATACTTTGGCCGAGCCTATGGGCCTGAGAAGAATGGTAAATTTACCTTGTGGCACATACATCCCTCATCCAACAAGGAGGGGGACACCTTAAAATATAATAGTTGGAGATTTGTCTCCAGCTGTGCTGGTCAAACTCTCTGCCCAGAGGCAGAGAAGATACCCAGACGAGGCTATGTCAGAGAGCAGAGTCTTGTCTCAGGAAACAGCTACCCAGCCCCGTTTTATACGGGGTCTGCAGAGAATTTTTGGCCGAGTCTACAGGCTCGAATATCCCCATGTTAAATTTGGCCTTGTACCACATCTGACCATGTGGGGGCGGTTGGTAGATATCCTAGAGTTGGAGATTCATTGTGAATCACTTGACTCACTTCTAGCAGTTGAATACTTCTACACACCACTGGCGAATCTTGTAGGTGTTGTTCTTGTCCTAAGTATTAGCGTTCATTACAAACCTTCATTTAATTATTCTATTCAGTAACCTTCCCTAGGTTACAACACTTATCCTTTGCAATTTTTCTCAAATGTCTTATTTATGGCATCTCTTGACATCGGGAGAACATAGATCTGCACCCGAAGAGTTATGCACTCTCCTGGGCGTAAGGCCTGGGCAGGCATTTTTTTTTTTTTTTTATGAGAGATTAGCAGTTGCCCATCCAGAACGTCTCTCCTCTTCACGTCACTGATGTTGTGCAAGGGAAATAACAGTTGACAAGTGTTTATAACAACCATCTCAAGGTGACAGAATACGCCTAGAGTAGCAAAGGGAGAGAACTTTACTGCAACTATTGTCACCTGCAGTGTGGTAAAAGTTAACTTAGATGTTTTAAACTTTTAGTAGATGATGATAAATGTGTTTGTTATGATCATCAAGTGATATTGCACCAGTGAATTATATTTTTAATTGATTTTTCATCCTCTGCTTATAATCAGGGTACATTTGGTTATTGCTGTAGTATATATATATATATATAAACTTGAAAATATTTTTAAAGGTACAAAATCTAATTAAAGAAATGATAAAATATATATGATAATTAATAGTTAATAAATATTAATATATAACATAACATTTTTAAAAACAAAGAAACCATTTTCATTTCTGCTCTTCAGGCCTCTACAGGAGATTTAACTTAGATTAAAACAGGAAAATGTGTAATATGCAATGAAGAGGAGAAAAAAAATATGAACACAAAGAGATAGACAAATAACAAGCCCCAACAAACATTCATGCTGTTTACACAAGAAAGGTTTACAGGACCTGATATAAAGTGCCTCCAGCACTTTGAGATGGAAATAGAGAGTGCGACCGGGAAACAACAGTCAGCACTAAAATTGGCAGCACACCCTCTGTTGTTTAAAAGGTGCTCACATATGGCAGAACCATAAGTATTTGGGACAAGTTCATTCAAAGATAAGGTGTGATTCCTGATCTTAGTGGGAACATGTTCTCCCTTAGGGAGAAATACTCAATGCCTGGACATGAGAATCAAACAACACGTCCTCCTCTTCATTACACATTTTCCTTGTTTTAATCTAAATTAAATCTCCCATAGAGACCTAAAGAGTAGAAGTGAAACCGGTTGCTTTTAAAAATGTCATGTAATATTAAGCCACACATTTTCATTTCTTTAATATATATATATATATATATATATATATATATATATAATGTGAAAATATATAGAAAATAGGAAGGAACTGGTTAGGTAAATAATCCAAAGTCCCTTAGTATTTTAGTTATTATTTTAAAAAAATAGTGCTTGATACAAAAGTAGAGCATAAATATAATTATTTATTTAAAAATATGATTCCAAATCGCTACATAAGAGGTCTCATGTTTCAAAACAACAGCCGAAAACTTCAATATAATCCTTTAAATTAAATTGAGTTGAAAGTAAAATGGGCTCCGTTCCATCTTCAAGCGAAATTTTTGTTGGAATAACGTATATCTGAAATTTACTTGTTTTAAAATTGAAATCAAAATCCCCATGGTAACAGCTATGGTGAATTGTCTAAATTGGGTAGGCGAGAGTAGGGTGTTTATAATAAGTAGCGGTATAGAGATACTTTCAAGGTGTCAAGTCGGGGAAAGGTGGGGTGTCAAAAATGAAACGGAAGATGTATTGGCCATCGTCTAGTTTGCTTGTCTATGGAGATTTATTTATTTATTTTATTTTATTATGAAAGGAATTGTGCATATAAAAAAAAAAAACTTTCGTAACGTTTGTTTTTTGACGACTTCATAAAGGGTTATCTTATATGTAAGGTATTTAAACTACTAATTTAGGCTATGCATTATGAAGTGTGTTATGTTGTATGCATGTTTGTAGTTAATTATTCCTACTATGAATCTGATGATTGGGCTATTTGTTAAACAAGTTATATAATTTTTTTTTTTTATCTAATAATTCAAACCAAAAATCTGATGATGCCTACAAAAAACCGTTAACTTGTGTCTATTATTTAATAGATTATTATTTAGAAGTTTAATAATGTGCAATTTTTCATGGAGGCACAAAGGGCATGAGTCATCCCAAGTTTTTACATATTCTAGCCTTTGTCAATAATTTTCCATTTAACTTTTGGTGTCTTATTTGTTTGCTTCAGGTGCCAAAAATATTTTGATAGTGAAGTCTGATTTCGTTTGTTTATATTATTAAAGGAGCACTTATGCTGCCTCCATCTATCTTTAAAATTATTCTTCGTGGACCCAATGTATATCATATTAGTGCTAGGGCTCTCTGTGGATGAAATAGTACATATTTACATAGTACACAATTTCTGTGACAACACCACCCCTTACATCTGGTCATCTAACTCCCAAAATTGCAAACCCACTTGATTATTATATGTCGCATGCAGTTGAGCAAAAGACTAATAAAAATCCTTGTAACTCCAAAGATCAACGGTAAGGATTATAGCAGCATTCACCAACTTAAACAAGGAGACTATCCAAAAGAGTTTTATTGAGAAAATTTATTTAGTATTTGTTTTAAATATTCTGTTTGGCTAAGTTTAAAGGAGGATGAAAAAAATTGTAACCAAAAATAGACTAGATAATGGAGGTCATTTTTTATGATTCAATTTTCACTCCAACTCATGCCCTCAATTTTGTATTTTGACTGACCAATTTATATGATGTCTCCTAGTTATGCTAACACACAAACTGAAGTGTAGACACCAGACTCCATGCAAATATTTAAAGAAATAAGGACACTTGGACCAAGCTCGTCTCGCTAGAACAATTATGAGTGAATAGTTAGTTTGATCCTCACTGGGTGCCCTCTATTTTCATCTTTAAAGTCACATCTATGCTATGCTTAGAAAAACAATACTTAATGGAAATAAGCAAAGAAAGTTTAACTGAAAAGTATATTACTAATGATCAAATAATGAATGAATTCAAGCATCCTACAAGGCTGGCATCACACTATCACCCTTTCACTGTTGAAACTGTTAAATGTATCCGTCTCTTCTAATCCAATAGCTTCATATCTCGCACCTCTCGCTTGTGGAACTCCCTTACCTATTCCCGTTTCCTTGATAGCTATAATCTCCAACTATGCAAATTTAATGTCAATAGACATCTCCAGTTGCCTTGATCTATCCACTATCCTTCTCTTCATCCTTTCCTCTTTCACTCCTATCTGCTCTCGTTCCAAATCCTATGTAACGCCTTGCATGCTACTGACTTCTGGCCTTGTTTGGGGTGAAATGCTTAAAAAAAAAAAAAAAAAAAAAAAGAAATATGCATAAAAGTTGTAGCTTTGTAGATTAATAATTTGATATTTTTCTATAAATTGTAAATTAAAAAAAAATATTTCCAGTTAGTATCCACTGAGTAGGAATATTTTATCTTAATAATAATTGCCAATAAAAAAATAGCTTTTCATTTTGTCTGAATTGGTTAGTATTTATTCCAATGTCGGTTATAATTTGAATGTCTATAATCTGTTTATTTTAACAAATCTTTATATAGACTTTTCTTCAAACTTTACAGTATGACTTCTTAAAGAATTCATTTTTTAAAATTACCTATTCCCCCACTCCGTCTAATTTTAGTTGTATTTTTTCTTGTTTGAGCTGTGAAGAGTGAGGAACAATAACTAATTAGCTCCTTTTTTTGTTGTTGAAATTTTTCCGTAAGTAATTTGTTTTTCCCTGCAGTTCCTTCTCTTGTTTTATTATATTTGTACGTTAATATTTACTTTTAGTTTTAATATATCAGCTTTTTCGAGCCATAATAAGACTTGCCTTGTACACACTCAGAAACGTTATTTATAATGTACGGGAGGTAATTCTTATTTCAACCTAAGGTTGAATTTTTATCTCCCTTGGATTGGCTTTTTAAAGAAATTCCGATTATTAAAATTTGTAAAAAGATATTTTATTGTAATTAACAATTATTAAGGAATAACTTATAAGAATTATCTTGATATATTTCAGTGTATGGTCAAGAATTGAAGAAGGGGTCCTTGTGTACTTCGCCACTAGGCCAGATTTCCCCTAATGCTCAGGTAGTAACTTAGTCTATCAATTCTTAATTGTGTGCAATTCCGAGAAACAAACAAACAAAAAAAAATAATTTAAAAAAAAAAAAAAAAAAAAATGCTATATATTATGTAGATAAGCGGTATAATGTTTACCTTAAAGTTGTTTACAGGATAAAACATGATTTGCAAAATATCAGAATTAACGGTGAAGACTAAAATGATGCAAAAATTTTTTTTTTTTTTAAATACCCAAAATACGATACATTATTAAAATTCAATAAAGTTGTCAGTACTTATATGAAAATGGCATTTTGTAAAAAAAAAAAAAAAAATCTGGTAATGATTTTTTAAGTAGTTACCTCCACTAATTCGCGATAGCTAAGATTTATGAATTTTAAAAATGAAAAAAGCTTACTTGAAGCTTTCATTTTAGTTTTTATTGAAAGCCAAAGGATTTTAAATTTACTATTTCCAGGAAGCAAAGTACTGTGGTGTATTTCAAACAGAAATTATATTGATTAAAGAAAGTCGACTCATTTTTTTGTTGCTAAAAAAAAAAAAAAAAAAAAAAAAATAGCTAATAAGATGAATTTTTTAGTCATTTGTCGTCACAATATAATTTTATTTATTAGAAAATAAACCAACTGTAACAACATTAATTTGATGAAATCTTTAAAAAAAAAAAAAAAAAAAATTATAAAAATTAATTATCGGAGAAATTAAATAAATTAAAATTTTATAAGAAATTTTGTTTGTAGAAGAAGAATAGAAGAGAAGAGAAAAAGTATAATAGATAAATTAAAAACAGCAATATTTAATATTTTGTTTGAAAATGTTTAATTCAGTTGATATTTTTAAATAAATATGGACATTAGTTGCTGGGAAAGAAAATATCAGGATGATTTGTTTTTACACGTTTCTGGTTTTTCGTTTAATTTCAATGTGAATGCTTTCAAAACATATAATGCTACTTACAGTCTCGTCTGAAATATCGTAAAAAGTGCACATCTTTATGATCAGTGTTTTACGCAAAGAAAGTAAAAAAAGGATTGCACTATACACAGGTAATTTTTTGAAGAGGTTAAAAATCGTGCATTTTCGGCAACTGGCTACAACATACACGTAATTTTTATAGCGGGTTTAAAATTTACGCAAGAAAAAAATGTAAGGTCGGTTTATATACAGGAGTATATACGATAAATAACGGTGGTTTTATACTCTAAAAATGAACAAAATTCATTGAACAAAATTTAATTTTCTTTTAAAATGTATTGATGTTCGTTTTGCAAAAGAAACGTTAAATTTTTATTACTTACTTGAACTTGATTATCTTCTGGTCAACATTGAGTTGGGCGAAAACTAAAAAACGTAATCCTTTCACAAACATACAGGATTATTTTCTTATAAAAAATGTTCATCATTTTATACTGAAAAAATGACGAAATTCTAAGCAAGTTTGAAGTGGTTTATCTACCATTATTATTTGTTCTTCTTGTCTAATCATCTCCAATAGATGTATGTGGTTTGGTCCTACGACGAACGTCGGAGATGCCATTTATTTGTAGTAGTACGTGTTAGTTACCAATATGTGTAATGGCTAAGAAAGATGAGATGAGATTAAGGACAATGCGTGAAAAATGCAATGCAATTTATACATGACGTAAATAGCATATAGAATAAAATACAAAACTGAACTGAATGATTCCAAAACATAACAATTAATGTTTGATGGACATGAATGCGAACTAAAAAGATAGGACAGAGTCGTGTCCCTTTAACTTGGAAATATTTGTACCAGAGTTCATATTAAGAAAGTTTGGAATTGTGAGTTTGCAAAGTTGGTAAAAAGTTCAGGAGTGATTTCAGAGTTCGTGAATGTTGGTAATTATTGTTAACGTCTGGTCAGCAATGACTAAGACGGGAGTCGGTGAAGCTTACATCTTGGCACTTGGTAGCAAGGAATGAGAAGTGCAAGAGAGATTAAAAAAAAACTACTCTAAGAATTCACACGTGTTGGATTTATATTATGGTCAAGTGGCTCCTAGCATATGAGCGGGAAGACAGATTGGTCGCGTGCAGGCGGTTTGATTGGTCGGAACTGACCAATCAGCAAGCTAGATTGGAGGTGATTGACCAATGAATACTTGTTATATTGTATGAAAGTAGAATTTTACTTACCAGATAGGAAGAGTGCATTTCCTAAAAATAGGTAAGGCTGGATTGTTGTGGAAGATTACACAAGTTCACTATGGACATCAGTTTGGCTTTAAAATAAGGCCTAAAATTAGGCAATTATTTTGCATTTATAAAAATTTATTTTATCCTACAAGGTCGAATTATTTGTTGTATGATTGTAATCCTTCCTGAGCTTGTTCTTTTTGTAATCGGAGAATCCAAGTAGTGATTCTCCAAACTCTTTATATGTCACATAGACCAATCATTGTCATTCCTTACCATATGACTAAGTGGTTGGGTCTATGTTTGTAAATGTTCTAATTATTTTCCTTCCTCACCGCTTTTTGTGTCTATTTGTTTTGTTGATGTGCAAAAGTAAGTGGCGTAATTTTAGTCAACGTTTGTTCCTGTGTTGTTTTTTGCAAGAGTTGTTTTGTTGTCGTTGTCTGTGAAACTTTTTTTTACCGAAATTTTCGTTGTGTACCCTGGCGTGGGACACCCATTAGTATGGCGGAGTCTCCACAGGTACAGGCAATTTCGCTTACAAAATCAGCTCCAAAAGGCTCAAAAAAAGGATGACAGAATGCGAGAAAAGTACCTGCAGTTCATTAATAGCAATGAATTACTAACCATCCCGGAAGTATTAAATACGGTCACTACAAGGACCACCTTCCTGTTGTCGACGGATGTGAAAACCCGTAAATTGGTCGGCGTCAACAAGGAAGCTATGTAAGAGGCTTTAAAAGGTTTGAAGAACAACTCCAAGCCATCTAACGCCATGTGAGACATCACTATACATGGGGCGCCCTTAGACATTACGGAAAACCATGTGGGGTCCTTCTTCGCTATCTACAGGCAGGTCGAGGATGTCGCTCGCGTAGGTTTTGCTAAATTTTGGGCCAGCCATAGAAATGAAAAGACTGGTCTTAGAAGATAAAACTTACTGGATTATTTAGTCATCATTAAAAAAAAAAAAAAATTATTAATACAGAGATTCAAATAAATAAGGGTGAATTAATTCAGAGGTGTTTAAAGAAGTAAAAAATATTACCAAAAAAAAAAAAAGAAAAGTTGTCGGCATTGAATAACCCATTGAGGTTGATATGCCGTAAAACAAACCAAACCAAACCATAATAGATTTAAATTTAATATTTCCAATAAGCAAATTTCTTTGTATTTCAAACTGAATTTAAATTGATTGGAATGAGTTTTTTTTTATTAGCAAAAGCGCGAAAAAAATTGTCCCTAATTGATAAATCTGTCAACACAAAGTAATTCCCTTTTTATTAAAAAAATCTTTCAAAAATAAAATTTTCTTTTCTAAATCTTTATTTGCTGGTTAACTGATTTAAAGTTTAATTAATCTGATTTGAAACAAATTACTTTTATTTTAAAATATCGCAGAAACGCATTTTTTAATACGGAGAGTGTATTTCTACGAGAGACTTCACTTAGGTTTAGGAATATTTTCTAAGGACGACCTAATTGTAATTACTTAAATATAATGTGAACGCATATCTAATATATTTTCTATCTAAACATTTAAGAAAAACATTTAAACATTTAGGAAAATATTCCAAATAATTAATGTTTTATTGAATTTTAGAAATTTAGAGTTGATATTCTAACCTACGAAAACGCTTCTTGAGAAAATGTTAAAAAAATTACCAATAATTTTTTAGAATTATTATAATTACCGCTCTTATCTTCTGATAATATCGTGTACGGACACCCGTATTTACAAAAATTCGCGCGTTTGTATACACGCGAAAAAAAAAAAAAAAATCTAAATTCTTTTTAAAATATTCAGGGTTGCTGAATAATTGTAAGCTTTTCTATTTATGATGAGTAAATATAATTTTTACTTTATGACAATATCACCTAACCACAACAAATTAATACAGAAATTTAAGATTTAAAACTTTATAAATTGTTATAATTAAAATGTTTTTTAAAAATAAATTCTTGTATAAATTCATTATTTATCGAAAATTTTATCCTGTAGACTAATTTCCATAATATATTTTATTCATAAATGCAATTAAAAGCTTTTCTGATTAAATAATGTCTTAATTGCATTTTTATTTTACGATTCAGAGTAAATTTTCGTTAAATGGTGTTTCTGCTTTGACTAAAATAATTTGATTTAAATTCTTCAAGGCGTTCTGCTTTTAACTAATATAAGAGATAGGGCAAGAACAGTATGGGTTTGTCAAAGACATTGAAACAAGGAAAGCAATATTTATGCTCAGAATGTTATCAAAAAGAGCAATACAAATGCTGAAAGACATGTACCTGTGTTTTATAGACTACGCAAAAGCATTCATTAAAGTACGCCATAAAGATCTGTTAGAGCTGCTCAAGAACCTTGACATATTTGGGAAAGTCATTAGAATAATCAAAAATCTCTACTAGCAACAAACTGCCTACATACGGATAAAAAAAATGAGTTCAGCCAATATATAATAATAGAAAGGAATGTAAGACAAGTATGTCTTCTCATCAGACTTATTCAACCTATTCAGTGAAGCAATTATGAGAGAACTAGAAATCCTACCAGGATTTGTCATTGGCAGCCACAATCTTAACAATATAAGATAGGTAGATGACAGAGAAAGATGACATGGAAAGAAAACTACAAAACCTCCTACAGAAAGTAGCAAACGAAAGTGAGAAGAAGAGACTAAGTGTAAACTATAAAAAGACACAATGCATGGTCATCAGCAAGACTGTAGTGTTCATAAGACTGTAGTGTTCATAATATATTTAATTGTAAAAGCAATTAAAAATCATTCTAATTAAATAATACGTTAGTTTTATTGTATTTTTTATTTTACGATTCAGAATAGATTTTCTGTAACTGAGAGACGTGCTTGATGAAAAAAAAAATAAATAAAAAAATGAGGAATTAAATACTTAAGGGACTTGTTTTTATAACCAATACAAACATTCATCTATCTAAAAATGAATTTCTTTTAATTTCATAAAATTGAATAAGTGTATGTGTGTGTTGGGTGTGATAAAAATGTAAGAAGTTTTTTCTCCCAAGTTTTTATAAAAAAAGAAACGTTTCATAAATAATTTCACTTGTGGGAATCACTTTGACTTACATGTGCCACACCTCCGTTTTCTTTATTGTCATTGGGTAATAATTACATGATACTTATTATAGGACAATTTAACCATCGCAAGTAATTCAAAATTTTCTCTAAAATCACGGATTGGTCCATTTCCTGACCAATCGCGTATTTTATTATCTTTTCTATATTTTTGGCGCCAAGCCATCCGGAGCCTAAAACTTGTTATATAAAGACTCTCGCTGTTTGCCAACACAGTAGCAGTAGCAGTTCAATTCTTGGAAAATAAGGCACGGCGCTATACTGACATTTTTGATACTTAATTATCACTCAATCGAGTAATCATACTAATTCATATTGATATCACTCATGAACATTACATTTTTCTACACTGATAAAACACTGTGGAACTATTCTTTATTTAGCTAAGACTTCAATTGAACTTTGTAGTTAAATTACATTCAATTTTGTACTCAACATTTATTAGCTAAACTTATCCTTTTTTATTACGGAAATTTGGGAACAACTTTCTTTATACTATTGTTGATATTTGTATATCATTGTTGTTAATACAATATTTTATTAATGTTCACTGAGCTTGATATTTTTCTCTCGTGTTTGTTGTGCATTATTCATGGAGGGTGTTGTTTTAAAGAACACAGCCTTCCTTCTTTATTATATTCACGGTGACCCTAGCCAACAATACTTACAGCACCACTACACACTCATTTGTGAATAAGTCTGGAAGGTTTAATTAAAATCCGACAATTACCTAATTTTTGCAAGAATTTCCAAATCAATGCGTTTTTCACAAAAAAATAAAAAAAAATAAAAATAAAATAAAATAAAAAAAGACGTTAAAATTTCTCATATTGTCACCCGTTGACGCAAGAAAAGAAATTTTTAACCAATATTTTCAAGGTTCTAAAGAGGATTAAAATATAATTTAATAATAAAATTCTTAATAGTGTCGCTGTAATCACGGCCTAAATTAATCCGTATATTTTTTTTACTTTTCGAATGTTTAAACAAACGCAAAGCAACAAGAGAAACAACATGAAGAAACACAAACGGTTATGTAACAAACAGAATATTTATGTCTGTAATGGTTTACAAATATGAGAGTTACTTCCCTTTGATTTAGAATTAATGTTTTTTACTAAAGAAATTTTTTTTATCTGAGCTCATAAAAAAAGTTGAATGAACTTGCCGCTAAAAGAGTGTTCACCAGGAGCAAATTTTGTTAAATAGAACTGAGTGAGAATGTTTCTTGAAGGACTAAAAATGTGTTTGGTAAACATGTAGTTTCAGGAAAAATCTTTTTCTTTAATGTAATTTCGTACTGGTGATGAATTAGAAAATACTGTAATATCCAAGTTAAATTTTTTTAGCGTGGCAACGATGTGTCTGCTTGACTTTTCTTTTGTCTCACTGTGAAAGAGTGTTTGTTCGTATGTGTTGATTTACATTTTGCTTCAGTAGAGTTGTAAGAGTGAATGTTCCGCAATGTTTGTAATTAAGTTTTGTTGCTTGTAATGTTCCGTACGTACGTGTATGTATGCGCGCGTCAATGTTTTTATAGCGTCCTCTTTAACCGGGGTCGGAACTCAATTTCTTATGCAGTGTAACCCGGATATAAGAGAGTTGTCGGGACCGGAGTAGAAGTCTCTTATATCCGGGTTTGGTCTATTGTATATACATTAACACAGGCTCTAATTTGGGACCAGAGAAAATCTCTCTTATATCCGGGTCTCTTATATCCGGGTTACACTGTACAACTACATTGTTGATAGGTAAGAGAAATTAAAAAAGAGAAGAGAGAGAACGAACTTGTGTCTGGTATTTATAATCAACCTAATTTTAGCTGTCCGCTACCACTTTTTCATCAATGTCGATTTTCGTGCAAAAAGCGGATCACAGCTTCATACATGTTTCTGAAAACCTGAACTTCTCATTGGACAATAAATATTAAAATTATCTCGTATATCTTCACGTACATTGATCTCAATAAGCAACCCAAATCATATTAGGCTCCAGACTGAGTTTTGTAAGGCGCTTTCTGAGTGGTTAACAGATATTAAAAAAACAATTTACCTGCTTACCACTACGTCCGAATAACATCAACCTAGTTTTTGACCTGACGAAAAAACAATACTCTCAGGATCCTATCACGCGATTAAAAAACATATAAATTGAAGATACGAGCGAACCCAACCAGTGAGAATTTACGACGACTAGAATTTGCTAAACGAGTTCACGACGCTTGTATCATTACTGCAGCGAAGTACAAAGTTAGAACCTCAAGTTCTTTAACATGAAATAACTTCACTGAAATTCAAGCTACAATTTCAACGAAACAACTCACTCACCTACTTCTGCAACTTACTGAAAACTATTCAATTACGTTATTGAATCTTACGAAACTCAAGTACAAACAATTACGAACAATACTTTCAACTACGAGCAACGAAAACAAATTAAACATTACGGAACATTCACTCCTCCAACTTCTTTAAAGCTAAAGGTTTATCAACATATTTTCAGCTTTACAAGATTCTTTAAACTCTCTTTCAGTGAACATTTTGAACGACAAGATAATTCAGCTATTTGTGAGCTCCAATAAAAATATTTTTAGTGGTAAAAACATTAGCCCAATCAAAGGGAAGTAACTCATATTAATAGTTATTGTAAAACTGTTGTCATTTATAAATATAAATATTGTACCTGTTATGAAAAGTTATTTTCTTGTGTTCTTTCTCTTGTTTTCTTTTTGTTTTCTTATACATTCGTAAAGTAAAAAAAAATGTGCGGGTTGATTTATGTCGTCAATACCACTACATAATCACGAGATCAGCCCTGGATGTCACTTATCAGTTATCTCCTGTTAATTCCCCTCTCCAAGTTCTCCACTGCCTTAACCGGGTATTGAATGCACACTCTTTGGGTTCTGTCACTGGATCTTTATCCACTGTGCCATGCGTCCTTGACATCCATTAAACATGGCACGTAGAACTAGAACAGTCTACCCTAGTGAGCGAACAAAATGGTTCAGTTCGACATTTCAACCACCGGAAGAAGGCCGGAGTGTACAACGACCGAAACGTTGTAATAAATATGGCGACAAAGATGAGGACAATAATCCGAATAAGGTAATACCTCATCTCAGGAATACAGACAGTCTAAATTTTTGGTATTTATTTTAACCTCCCCCTGAGAAAAAAATTGCTGTGTATAATATAACCGGTCAACGAAAAGTTTTAATATCTTCAAAAAATTACCCGTGTATTTTGCGTCCCCTATTTTTCTTGCGTAAAAAAAAACAAAAACTAATCATAAAAACTCGCACTATACCCGAGTATATATACGATATACTATATCGATATATTGTATCGATTTATTGTATCGCTATCTACTAAGAACAGTGATAAATGGAAAGAAACGGAGACCAGAGAACTCTCAATTAAAACCTTGAAAATCAGCATTCGAAATCCCGGCTTTTACCTCTGCTTGAACACAGATCACTGAAACCAACAAATATATCATTTGATATTTACATGAGATTACCTCATTTATTTTTCAATTGGTCCGTTCTATTGCTAATTCTTTGAAAATATAGTGTCTATTCTTTTTTGTATACGTTTCAATTCAGACTTTAGATGATTCCTGTTTTGATTTGTTCAAGATGGAATAAAGTGTGTATTATATTGTATCGATATTTACTAAGCACAAGGAAGAAATGAAGGCCAGAAAACATTCGATACCAACCTTTTTAATAGATTGCCTTGAAAATCAGCATTCGAAATACTGACGTTACGTGTGCTTGAACACTGATCACTGGCACCAGCGTATATATTTTTTTACTATTGTAAATCTGGAAGCATCATTTATTTTACAGATTGTCCGTTCTTCATGATCTTTTTCCCTTTCACTCTTTGAAAATATGTTGTCTGTGGAGCGAACACGACTGTACTTTTGTCGGAATTTTCAATTCAGATGCAATGCAACTGGAGTAAGGAAAAATATCAATTTAGCATTTGGAAGAGGACGTGGTAACAGACAGACATTATACTTACGATTTCAGGAATTTTTCTCTGGAGATGAAATTTAAAAAAAATTTTTTATGTATATAAAATATAATGTAACGTGCCTATTTTTTAAAGTATGGTCGACCATACACGACATTATTAGAAAATAAAAGTGATGGCTATAGTAAATTTAAAGTCAACATTCCTAAACTTAGGTTACACAGAATATTTTCCAACATTAAGATTACTGAGTACTTGAAAATTATATAAAAAAAGACGCTGGCGAGACGAGATTTTCTTAAATTATATTTTACAGATAATGTCTCCGTAGAAAAATCATTTGGACATCACCTGCCAACACCTCGTCACTTACGTAAACATGGTGGTATCGGTTAAAATCACAGCTACGGTTTTTAAAAATACATTTTTGTGTTATTTCAAACTTAAAGTAAATATATTTCAAAGATTAATTATACTTTAAATTAACTAATGTACTTCAAATTAACTTTCAGAAAATATATTTTATTTTTGGAAGATTTCTTTTTTTAATACAGAGAAAATTAATCTCAGTAAATATAATTTTTCTATAACCTAAGGAAAATATCCGGTGCCCCAGCATTGAAGAACAGTTACAGTGTTGACCTTTACAAGTAAAGTAATATGTTGGATTCTCACTGGGTGCTTCATACTTCTCGCTTTCTGACGAGCAAAATTTGGGTGCCTCTTCGTGGTGTAAACGTTAACGAGCTTGTCTAACCGGCCATTACTTCTGAGTGGTTAGTTCGAACCTCACTGGGTGCTCCATACTTATGGCCTTGTGCAGAGATTTTAAATAAGCATTATTTAAAATTGATGTACTTTTGGTAATGAAAACAAAGAAGACTTTTATTAATCCCGTTCAATGTAATTTCTATACGCCGCATGGTAAAAAATATCCCATGCGCCAGCATAGGGCAATGGTTACCCGTGACACTATTTAGCTATGGTAATTGGCTAACTAATTAACCATAGAAATTGAAAACGGGAAATACTTAAGGCGAGAAAGAGCTATATCGAAAGATAGACTGAGCGACATTAAAAAGACGAATTTATTTTATTTACAAAAGAAAGATACTTTTGGCAAAAGACAGAAAATCCGTAAGAAAAAGCAAGACTGTGATTCTGTCAAAATTAATTAATGTCACGATAAGGGAGTGACGCGCCAAACGAAACAGAATTCTGAAAGAAAAACAAAGCCAACCAACGCATGCGGTCATAAAAAATTTGGCTTGGGACCACCCTGGAGAATAGATATTAATTATCTTTCAGAGATATCATTTAACTTTAATTCCTGGTTCCAGTGAAGGAAGCCATTTGGTATATGCACGAATTCTGGCATGAGAGGGAAAATCGAAAGGTGATCATTATTATTGCTTATTCAAACTGTTGACGTCAGACATAGAGTCTCGAAAATGAGCATCTGGTGATAAGAGAATTTTAAGGCATGAGAAAAATAAAGAATTTGATTCTCAGGTAAACACGACCACCCAGTTAAAAGTTGACAAGCGGAGAAACCAGGTGTCGGGTTTTGACAGGGATTAATGAGTCAGTCAGTAGAGGTCCGAGCTAAGTGGATTTGGGATGTGATAAAGAATTAATTGGCAATCTGGGATTTTTAAATGTTTTGGCCGAAGGAAAAGAAAAAAAAAAGAAAAAAAGGATTTTGTAAACAAAATTCTGGAATAATTTTAAGAGGGCCGGACTAGCCACACCCACACTGCTGAGAGATCATTGGCTAAGTAGTAGCATGGGGGATAGGCAGAGGTGAATGTAGGAGAAAGACGGAGAAGTTGTTAACGTTCAATGAGTGGATTGGTATGAGATACCAATGTGAGAGAGGAAGAGTCTAGGAGGATAACTCTCCTCCGACCTTCTCTCACAGAGGAGGGAGGAACCCCGAAGTGGAAAGTGATTAATCTTCCAAAAAATTGGAAGTAATTAATTTTCCTGGACTAAGAACAAAGAGAATTCTTGTTGGGAATTGAGAATTGTCAAAGAACCCAAACCACGTCAGGCCCCCACACCGGAGTTGGTTGGTGTCCATATAAACGACCGTCTCGAGGCAGTCAGGGAGAGTTCGGGTTTGCAGTCAGTTCCAGACAGTTCGAGTTTGGAGTTAGTTCGAGATGTTGGAGAGTGTTGCCTCGCAGAAGCTGACCGAGATTTCCACGTCCTCTTGACTTAGTCTTCCTACTAAAAGCAAGTTTTTTATTGACGAACGACTTAAGATACCATAACTCGCTTAAGAAACGCAAAAACTGTCACGAATCCATAGAAATGGGCTGGGAGAGAAACACACTCCTGTATTCAATAGATAGATAAAGATAATTGTTATTTCGCAACATATTCGAACCTTTTGAGTTTGCTTTATTATTTTTTCCCTTACGCTTGTGCGGTATCACCTTTACCCCGGATTCAGCTTGCACTACGGCCCGACGACTGATTGATTTCGTCTACCTAAAATCAAAGTCACAACGTGGGTAGGGTAGACTTGAGATCAAAGTGGTTACTTCGGTGACCAAGCGTTGGAGGCGAGCCGAGAACGACAAAGCTGGTATCGAACCGGAAACAACCAGATCGATCGGGACACAGGCTGGTGGTAGCGAAAAGGAGTCAACCCCAAAACGCTGGTGGAAGAAACCTTACAGCTTAGCGCCACAACTGGGAGTTGGCCACGGGCCGACAGCGCAGTGTCATATATTGACGTCGTGACCAGTGGACGTCACATGTTGGCGCTGGACTGCGACAGCGACCACCGGTGGGTGTCACATAACGTTTTGACCTTTGATCTAAATAATATATTGGATTCTCACCGGGTGTTCCATTTTTTTTTTTTTTTTACTTTTTGACGAGCAAATTTGATGTCCCACTAGCAGAGCTAGGCTTGGACAATTCAGCGTGGAGTATTGGTTAGCAAGATTTTTGCTCGATCTTTCGGATTTCTTACGGTAGTTTTTTCCTAGTTTGTATCCTGTTAATGCGTTCTCCTTTCTCAGATATTTTTTTAAAAAAAGGAGTGAATTTATTGAAACAAAGCAAGTTCAGTTGACCATGGATGACAATTTCAAAAACTATATAATTTTTTTTGCTATCCTCTGCCATCCGCAATGATGGAGAAAGCATTACCTCGAAACATCGCTAGTGAGACACGCAGCAAGAGCCACTCCGTTTCGCGAGGCTCATCCCTTAATCGAGACGCCATTCCACCAACCCTCCGAAGGAACGCCATCGAACGAGGGCTAATAACCTCTGAAGTCCCCACTGCCTTAGGAGTAAAAAAAAAAATCTATCAGCAAGAGAAGAATATTTAACTATTTTTTTTCATTCTCAACTGCGGTCTTGATTAAATTACCGACCGAAAATGTATCCGCACAGGTCGCATCCCAAATCAAAGACTTCCCCATTTTAAAAGGGAAAATGGTAATGCCATCCGGCCGCTTTCCATCACTACGGTCGAGGCCCACGGGTTCGATTTGGGAAGGGTATCTAGCTGCATCCAAACCTCTTTTGATGATGTCGTTTATTGCTGCATGCCGTGGAAAGCGGCCTGCACTACGACGACGGGAGAGAGGATGCAAACCAAACTCATTGATGGAAGCTCCACATCTGCATCTGTGACGCTCACATAATTTGAGTCCAAGACGGATCGCGACTCCGACCCGAGTACACTCATCATCTAGAAGGGTACCGGTAGATGAAGAGGGCATTGCGTTGAGCCAGGCGCCATTAATCTGGTAGAACATTTCTACTGAATTTGATATTTTCAGGAGATTGAACACGAATTTAACTTTAGGAAATCTAACAAAACAGATTATAACCGGCAATGTTGCTGCATCTACCCAATCCCTCAAAACAGTGGGCGTTGACAGATGATTGATTTGGATGAAACTATTCCCTAGCTAAAAGGTTCCTCTTCTTAACGTATTTGAATTAAAACATTTCTTTCTTAACCTTTTTCAATTAAAAGCTTGCTTTCTTAACCTATTTGATTTTTTAAAATCATTTCATCTAAATGAAAGGCAATAAAGCAACTAAGACGCAAGGAGCAGGTTACTGTGTGTGAAAGAATATGAGTAAATGAAAAAACTTATTAAGGAGATAAAACAATAAAAGAAAAGGAAGTAAGAAGAAAATGCATTAAAATTTTTGAAGATCAAAATTAATTGGAAAGCAAGAAGCCGGAAGAGAGTTCCACAAGCGAGAAGTGTGAGAGAAGAAAATGTTAGCATAGAACTTATGGCTAAATTTAGCAATTTCAACTGCAAAATGATGAGACCTAGCTGCCAATCTAGTACTGTGTTTAAATTTGTAAAGTCAAGTTACTCAAGAAGAAAGTTCATCAAAACAATTACCATGAAAATATTTATAGAAAAGGCACAGGGAAGATACATTAAGGTGAGCGAATGTAACTGAAGTCGAGATGCCAGTCAGGACCAATAAGATTGCAGATTCTTCTTTGTATTTTATCAAGAATCTCTAAATACATATTAAATGCATCAGACCAGATGTAACAGCAATATTCATAGACTAATGGTAGATTTATAAACGTGTAAGATAGATTTTGACGAGAAAAAATGTTTATCACGACACAGTGAAGCAACTTTACTAGCATCAGACTTCACAATTAATTCAATATAATCTTTCTACAATATGTCAGTGGAGAATGTTAACCTAAGAAGGTTAATTAAAATAATATTAATTTAATAAGAATTAATAAGTCTCTTTCTTAACTTATTAGAATTAAAACGTTCCTTCTTTTCACATATTTTAATTCAAATATTGCTTTCTTAACTTATTTGAATTAAAAAGGTTGATTCCTTGATTTCTTAAAATTAAATTAGACATATTTAATTAAAAGGTTATATGTTTTTACCAGAGCTCGTATTGCAATTTTTTGTTGTTATCGCTTTTCTCTGGCACTCCTTATTATTGGTTCCCATATTGTATTCATTTCTATGCTTGGTCGGCTCAGGGAATATTTGTGGTCTAGCATATCTGCTGATTCCTTAAGTTTATAAATTTTCCAATGGTGGTCTTTGTCTATGATCCCAACCCGATCCCACAGAAGAAGGCCGGAGCGTACAACGGCCGAAACATTGTAATAAATATGGCAACAAAGATGAGGATAATAGTCCGAATAATGTAAATAGTGTACATAATACCTCATCTCAGAAATATAGACAGATACTGAAAGGCCGAAACGTTGTAATAAATATGGCAACAAAGATGAGAACAATAGTCCGAATAATGTAAATAGTATACATAATACGTCATCTCAGAAAAATAGACAGATACTGAAATATTTATTATCATCAACTTTTTATATCACCGGGAGCGTTTTTTATGTCCCCCTGAGAGGATGCGGTATTATGGTGTATGGAGGATTGATTGATGATTGATAAGTTTTTTTATGGTAAATGTGCGAATTGTAATGAGGGAATGGGTCGTGAATCGGATTAGCTAGGTATAGGATAGTCAGTGAAGACCAGACTCAACCCATTCGCTATTGTGCCATAATTGTGAGTTTCATACAATAAATATATATATGCTGTCTAAGCTGACAGCGCGAGCGGTCGGCGCGGGAAGCTCTTGCCGTGTTATATGTTCTTAACCTTGGAGTGTCCCATCTTTTGCCTTTCGGTTATATGCTCTTAACTTTGAAGTGTCCCATCTTTTGCCTTTCAGTTATATCCTCTTAACCTTGCAGTGTCCCATTTGTTACCGTTCGATTAACCCTGTGGTTCCCCTTTGTTTCCAAGGTTAATTTGCTTAATTCTTGTTTCCAGTTCAAGATTAGGTTTCATGTTCTTTCTGCAATGTTCTCATTCTCTTTCCCTGCCACTAAATCCTTGCGTCTTAGTGCCATTATTGCCTTGCTTCAGTTGAAATATGCTTAATCCTGGGACGTTGTTGCCGTTCAATTAACGCTCTTAATCATGGAGTGTCCCATTTGTCACAGTTTCACCTAGTAGATGGATCGAAGCTATATGGATATATAAAACACTACTAGTATGAAAGACGATATAGGTCTGTAAGATAATACAAGTGTGAAAGAGAGAAACGTGCCGAATTTAAGAGAAAGCATGAATAAAATTGACGCTCACAAATTTCTATTTGAATTCATTTTGAAATGGAAAAAAAAACTTCTAAAACGCTGTAAAAATTACCAGGAAATATATATATTTAACTGAAAATTTACGAAATATATTACAACAATAGAGAAATGAAACCACTAAAAACATATTGACGAACAACTTTAGTTATTATGGCAGAAAAGCTATGAAACATACCACTGACTTCGTTCCAGAAATATAAGAAGAATAGACGAGAATTATATTGCTACATAATAAATAAGAGAAGTGAAACATTTTAATCAAAGCAATATTAATAAATAACGAAATAGACATTGATTTTCAATAAACAGTTTTTATGCTATTTAATTATGAATCAGACACAAGAGTACATTTTTCACAAATAAGCATGTGAAGTGCAGTAAATGCAAAAGTGGGTTTAAAAACTTTATTTATGTCTTTTATAATTTATTTTAGAGTTGGGTCACTTGGGAATAACAGGTCCCGTAAGTGACCTCCGACGAGCCGAAATATGTTTCCGCTTTAACCCTGTGTTAGTCACGTGTTTTTTTTTGTCACCTCCACATTTTTAACGTACTCATAATTTATAGTTGGCAACTTCTTTCTTTTGCTCCCTCCCACTACACTCCTGACTCAGTGAGGGTGTGTATCACAAGGTGTGGCACAATTGTAGCTCAGTTGTCGTTGGAGGCAGAATCCAGGGGACTATCCATTTTCGAAAATCCGAGCTGACTAACTCAAGGTTAAATAATACACAAAAAGTTGATAAGCCTTAAAAAAAAAAAAAAAAAAAAATCAATCATGAAAGTAACTACATAGTTAAGGCATGAAGCCAAAACGGAAAAAAGGATCTTATTGATTAATTTAGTTCCAGATAAATGGCTATTTAGGTACCTCAACGAAATCGCTAAAAAATAACATGGCATGTGAAAAAGACTCCAAACTTGACGAAAACTAAATTTTATCGTCCAAAGGTTTATGTTATTATGAAGAGGAAAGACCAAAGTTTATTTTAATTATTTAAAAAAAAAAAAATGCCATCTTTTTAGAACATTCTAAATTTTGGTTTAAAAAAACTTGTTTCTCTTGGTATCACCGGAACTAGTAAAATAACACAATTTTTAGCACTTTTTTTTTGTATGACACACATTAATTTGGAAAATCGTGCAAAAATAAAAATAATTGTCGGATGTTAATAAAACTTTCAGAAAATATTCACAGATGATGGAAATTATCATATATATTTTTTTTTTATTAAAGTCATAGCAGAAATATTTTTTCATATTTATTACCCCCCCCGCCAACTAATTTTATGAAAACTCTAGAAATTCTATCGAATCAAGTTTAGTGATTACAATAGTTAAAAGCAAGCCTTTGAGGAATGCAAATCATGTTTTTTTTTTTTAATTGGACCCCCTACCTGAAAATCAGCTCTGAATTGTAACATACAAAACTCAATAAAACAAAGATATTATTTAATTTCAAATGCTTTTATTTGCAGTCGTGTCTGGTTTTGGATATCGTAAGTTGAATAATCTTTGATTATCGGAACACTTAAAATAACATGTAAACAGACACAGCAACAGTTACAGCATATCCTGAAAAGAAAATCAAAAAGCAAGGATAGAAATAATGAATTTAAGAGCGTAAAAAAAAAAAAAAAAAAAAAAAACTTTGCAGAATCAGGCCGGAAATAAAGCAAAACAGTCAGTCATTTATATGCTATGCGTGATACACGCTTAGGCGATCATGTATCTTTCGATATATGACTGACGAGGCAGATATTTTTCCCAGAGTAGGTTGCCATTTCTTTCTGCGGTAGACCAGTTGTCATCTAAATCTCTAGAACCTGGTGTATCCTGCTATTTACCCCATAGCTGGGACGAGAAGAAGAGGATCCATACCTTTCCCAAGAGTATTAGCGCGTAAGTGAATGTAATGGATTTGACTGGAATTCAGTGCGGGTTCGTTAAAGACACTGGAACAAGGAAGGCAATATTTATGCTCAGAATAGAAATGCAGAAAGATGTGTACCTGTTTTTTATAGATTGTGCAAAAGCGTTTGCTAAAGTACGTCACAAAGAACTGTTGCAGATAAACTCGACATATTTGGGAAGAGGATATTAGAATAATCCAGAACCAATATTGAGAGCAAACTGCCTGCATGCAGAAAGAAAATTAATTCAGTAAATATACAATAATAGAAAGGGGTGTAAGACAAGGATGTGTCTTCTCACCGGACTTTTTCAGTTTGAGCAAATTAAGTGTGAGTGAGCATCTCAAAGACGGAAAAAAGTGGTTAGAAAAAAAAAAAAAAAGAAAACTGTGCTATGTGATATCAATCCTCTAATATGGCGTTGGATGCTGGACGATATCCCCACGGATATAAAAAAAAATAGAGGCAGCAGGACGGATACTGAAAAGTCCATGGACGGAGCATGTAAGCAACAAGTTTTAAAGAAAATGGCAACAGAAACAACACTTATGCTCAGTACTAGAAAAAAATCAATTGAAATTCTTTGGACACAATGAGGAAAGAATGTTTGTGAAACTTAACCCTCACAGGGAAAAAGTGACAGAGGAAGGCAGTAATGTGCCTTGCGTGATACATGTGTAGGCGATCATGTATCTTTTGATACATCACTTACAAGGCAGATTTTTTTCCCAGAGTAGGTTGCCATTTCTTTCTGCGGTAGACCAGTTGCCACCTAAATCTCTAGAACCCGGTGTGTCCTGCTATTTATCCATAGCTGGGACGAGAAAAAGAGGATTCATACCTTTCCCAAGAGTATTAGCACGTATGTGAATGTAATGGATTTGACTGGAATTCAGTGCGGGTTCGTTATTGAGCAGATATGAATGTACGTTAGAGATTCATGGAAGATTGTAGTTTAAAAACAGTAAAATCTATTAAATATATTATTTGTTACGACACAGTATCAGAAAATGGATGATATGGAAAGATATGTTGCTGTGTATAAAATAATCCTAGTCAGCCATTTGAACCAAATCGATATAAATAAGTAATGAAAGACAAATTGATTTTTAATAAACGGTCTTTATACTATTGTGTTACGAATTGTCACATGAATAAATTTTTTACATGTAAAAATTGTTTGCGAAACGAAGTGAATGAAATTGATTAATTGTGTCGTAAGTTATTTGTATGCAAAGCTATGTAGTTAAAGCAATGAGACAAAATAATAACAGGAACAAAAAACAAACGCAGATTCACTGATTAATTTTGTGCCGTGTAAATGAGTACATATAAGTTTAAAGACAAGCATAGCACATTTTCGGCACACTTGTTTTTATTGGCATGCAGCAAAGTCTGGTTTAGGGTATTCTCGATTGATTATTGGAGACATTTAAAGGATATGTAAATTGCCATAATAGCAACAACAAATTCTGAAAAGATAATTGATATTTGTTGTGTTTTACGGTCATCTTTGTGGGTTGTTTTAAAGCCGAAACTTATTTTTTCATTAATACTTATTAGATTACGGTTTTTTTTTCGTATAAAAGTCCTATTATTTAATGAACAAGGGAGGTGATCGATTCATACTTTTCCCAATGCTATTTTTGCGAGCAAGTGAATATGCCGACTGAAATTCGAACTCGGCTATTCGAGTTCTCATTCCGTGTCGATATCCATTACGCCATCCGCACACACAAAAAGCAGACAAAAAAAGAAATATAGAAAAAAATTGAAATTATGATAATTGATAACAAAGAATAAATAATTGAAAAATATTTAGATTTTACCAAGCGTATTTCTTTACAGCTTTTCGCCATCATTTTCTGGTGTCATTCATCGGTCCAATGTTTGTCCGTTTGTTTTTTACCATCTCACCAAGACGATTATTCCACTTGTACGCAAGGGGTTACAGGGATTGAAAAAGGATGAGAAGACTTTAGTGAGGAAAGAGAAGATGGCAATTGACATTGCATTTACATTTTAATTTTGTGTATTTTGTTTTTCGTGATGTGAATTACAGATATTGCTGTGGTGTGTATTCCAATGTTCTCAGTATTACTATCTCTTTTGTTTCTTTAAAAAAAGTTTGTGGTTACTTGTTTTGGCTTATTCTGAGAATTTCGTTGTTAAGGATAGCGTTTGAGATCAACTTTTGATTTTCCAAAGCGATGGTGATACGATGTGTCGTGTTCCTTTTTACTACTGCTATTTGCTACTCTAGTCCACTCACGTCTACTCTACTGACCCTAATGTCCTGATGGTCCCCGCTTGTGGTGGAAGGGTCGTTCGTTGTTAAGGATAGCGTTTGAGATCGTCAACTTTCGATTTTCCGGAGAGATGGTGATACGATGTGTCGTGTTCCTTTTTACTACTGCTATTTGCTGCTCTAGTCCACTCACGTCTACTCTACTGACCCTACTGTCCTGATTGTCCTCGCTTGTGGTGGAATGGTCGTTTTTATAATCAGATTTTAGAATGATGAAATATCTTTCTCTTCTATCATCACTGGTGGCAAGATTGTTTTTAGGATGGTGAAATTTTTTTATCTTTATTTCAGGGTGATAAAAGACCCTTATTTTCTATCACTGATTGCAAGGTTATTTTTAGAATGATGAAATATCATCGTTCTGGATCGTAACAAGTGTTATTGGCATTTCTCTTCATATATATTGCACATAGAATTAGAACAGCCAGCACTGAAGACAATAACGATCAATTGTTCCCGATACAAGACAGTTCTCTTTGTTTAACGACAGACTATTTTCAAGTTAGGACATACGGCGATTATCATTTGTCGATAAAAGACGTGCAGGTATTTATGGATAAATATGCATGTAAATGCACAGACGGTGCACAAGCATTCACACATATATAGGTATATATATATATATATATATATATATATATATATATATATATATATATATATATACATATATATATGTATTATAGTATATATATATATATAATATATTATATATATAATATATATGCATTATATAATATATATATATATATATTATATTATATATATAATATAGTATATATAATATATTATATATAATATATATGCATAATATTATATATATATATATATATGATATATATATATATATATATATTATATATAAGATATGTATATATATATATATATAATGTATATATAATATTATATATATATTTTAAATAATATATAATATATATTACATATATATTATATATATATTATATACATAATATATATAATAAGCCATCATCAGAGATGCATTACAATAAATTAAATAATAAATTATATCACAAAGATGGTAATTTTTGTTTTAAATTGGTTATGCGGACATTGCAAAATGATAGTCGTGTTATGTTTGCATGAAAGATTGCTATGCAACGATAAATCCGTGCATATGAAACACAGGAAGTAAAATATCGCATTGCGGTTCATGACGTCACACATGACCACGTGTGTAAGCCGAAAGCTTGGGCAGGATTAACAATAAAAACATGTATCAACATGGTGATTTTCTTTCGTGTTTCAGTGATAATGCTATTCGAAATATGAAAGCCGGATCAAGCAAAGACAAGGATATAATAAGTAGGAGGATTTGATAAACATATAAATGAATAAATTCATTGAGTCCGATATAAACATGGAAAAATAGAGGAAAAACTGGACGGCCGTTTCTGTAGAATAATTGGGACTCATAGCATGCGCATCCACCACCAGATATCGAAACCCTGACATCTGGGTTGTCAAAGACAACATACCAACTGTACCAAAGGACCTCAACACCGAAGAGTTTATTATATCAGACCCAATTGCGCCGTTGTTCTTATTCTTTGGCAGAACTACTTGAGTTCAAATATAACCTTAAGACTGTGCCTCCTGGAGCCACGACTACTATCACACAAGCCGCGATTTTTCTTTTATCCCGCCCACAAAATAAATAAAGCAAAACGAGCAAAGCTGACTTTCATGCTTTTATCAAAAGACACGAATAACCGCCATGATTACTATAAAAAAGAGTTCGACTTTCAAAATGCTTTGTTTCGCTTCTCGGCCACTTTTTAGGATCGAAAACACAAATATGAATATGTCCAAAGGAAACCTCATATAGTATCTCTCCCCCTGAAATATAATGAGAGGTTTATAATTAATTCTTTAAAGTAACCCCAAAAATAACTTGTTGAGAGAAGTGGACAATTTTTCTCCTGCATGTGTAACATTCGGAATTTGGAGATGGGCCCGTGCCATATTCCATTCAAATAAGCACGTTAATAAATAGTATCTTTTAGAAATAATCATCTTTTTTTTTTGTTTCATTTAAGAAACAAGAACGAAAATAAGGAAAAGACGAAAGAGAAAAATCTGAGAGACGGTGATACAATACAGAACAAATGAAGTCAAAGATGAAAGAAATTGAATAAAGAAGACAGGATGAAGTAATGAGAAAGCTCACGTGACATTTAAAAGGAAAAGTGGCAAAATCTAATTAAAGCAAAAATTAACGTAAGGAAAAGAAGAAGGAAAAAATCGAAAGACGGTGATACAATACAGAGCAAATGACGTCAAGCATGAAATAAATTGAAAGAAGACATGGCGAGGTAATAAGAATTCTCTTGTTTCGAGACAAAACCCAATAGAAACAAGAACAAACATAACGAAAAGATGGAAAAAAACGTCTGAGAGACGGCGATACGATAGAGAAGTGAACACAAAAATGAAGGAAAACTAAACAGATATAAGTAATTGAAAAAGATGTATATCTGGGAAATCGATGTTGCATAACATCATGCAACATCGATTTGTTGTGAATTCCGCGAAACGAGTTCAAATCCCGACCGACTATATTAACTTAATTTTCCTATTATGTCCGTGGATAAAGAACGAATCTATCTCTTCTAACTCCCAGTTTTGCATGAAATCGAAGCGTAGCCTGGTCTTTTTGACCTTGGGTAGCTGCTAGTCTAAAAATAGCACATCCAGATCCAAATCGCCGAGAAAACACCGGGAAACGAATCCATTATTTTCCAAGATGTCACATCTACACCTATATTCCGTGTAAATGTATATTCACAGTAGATTAGTGGTTAATCCGATATTGCCTTAACATTTGTATAAAATAAAATGATTAACCAATGACCAACTGGTTAATCATCTTATTTATATGAATCTATCAAAATCGAAAGAAGTCCTGCTGATTTTTTAGTTCATACTAATTATTTCCGTTAATTTGAGTGAGCAAGACATTTATTTTTGGAAAAAAAGTATTCATTAATGAAACTATTCACATTTAATATTGATTGCAGTCGCACAGCATAACTATTTGTTATGGTGAGAATTATTTGGTGTCCATGGACACTTTTAGTTTGAAAGGAAAAGCCATCCTTTCTTCTCTTGTTTTAAACCTGTATTTATTTGCAATTGAATGTAAAAAAACGTTCGTGTTTTAGTGTAAATAAACTGTTTACCCAATCGATACAGCATAAAACGCTTGGTTGATTTTATCAGGTGGACTTTACAGAACTCGCCGAATTCTCTTGGACTCCACGGTGTATACACACATCTTGTAGAAGATGTACGACGAAGTTACAAAACAAAACAAAACAAAAAACAAAAAACTAATTAAATAATAGCGATTCGTTTGACGTGTCTTGGTTTAAATACGATTATGTCTCGAAATTACTATACATATTTTTTTTAGGTGTTCGTCAAATATCTGCGAGAGTTATATCAATCTATAAGTGAGTTTCTGATGAAGTTTGACGCTAAAATCCATCCAGCTTTTATCTCCATTATTATGGAGATTATATGAACGTTAGACTAAAGTCGCGAACTGGAAAAAAAGGTTCATCAATCAACCTACAGCGGACATTTACAAGATAAAATCTACATTATGTTACCATCCAGATGGCAATCTATGAAGCAAAGAAAAGGCTGTTGGATTGCTATGTGGTCAGGGTCTCCCCGCTACCCAAAATTTGATACGACCTCCCTCTCTAATACATGTCCATTTCAAAGTTTCCTAACCTAGGGGACAGAAAATCACCGAAAGAAAATTAGGTGGGTAGGCATGGGAGCGCTTTTTTAAAAATTACCAAAAATTAGAGAATTAGCCAAGTTAAATGAAAATTTCAGTATATATTCATTAATTATTTACTTTTATAATAAATAATTTTTATTTAAAAAAATCTGAGAAAATGTTATTCATTTTGTAATAACCACAAATATTTTTTCGTCCTGGGTATGACGATAAACTACATCCAACAGCAAGGCTTCTGATCAGATGGTTTTGAGGAGCGTCGAACCACCTCTTAATTGCTGGTGTTCACAGGTCTACCCTGACCCGGGGTGGTAGCACCTGTTAGGGTCCCAGCTATGGGCAAATAGTTAACACCCAAACTTGTGTAAAAATAGGTTTTAATACCAGAAATACTTTCGTAATAAATAACATTATTACCAGCAATGATTTTTGAAGTAAAAATTATTATCAGCAATACTTAAAAAATTACCAGCAATACAAGCAGTTATATATTCTTTGAGAAAAATATGACCAGCTATAGGTTTCTTCAAGGAAAAATATTTCCAGAAATAGATTTTTGAAGAAAAACATATTACCAGCAATACACATTTTGTCGGCATTAAATAAACCTTTGAGGTGTTGCCGTAAAACAAAAACCAAACCAATATTTTTTATGACTAAATTTTACTTGAAAAAAATGTTTAAGTCGCAAATTCTTATGTTTCCATAAAAATTAATCACTGCCGCATCTCCGCTGAAAACAAAAGTTTTACAAAGATTCCAGCACAACACATGGAAAAACATCCTCGAAAAACTGAATTTTCTTGATTTAAAAGAACTGTTCATAAAGAAAATTAAAACTTAAAAAAAATAAGCGCTACTGAAATTAACACTTCTGCACCTCCCTCACCGATAGGCATAGGGCTCCCACGCCGTTGAGAGGTTCAGGGTAGTAAGCACCGGCCCTGTCTATTATTATAGTTGATGATTGACAATATAACTTACAAAAAGAAAAAAAGAATAAAAAAAATAAACGTTCTTGAACCTATCCATTTTGGAGATCCCATATCGTCAGGCGTTCCTGCTCAGTACCACCGCACCAGTCATGCCGATACACGATGCATATTATTAATTTAAGACTGACAATGTAACATCAGTTTAAAAATAATTAAAAAAAAATGGCGAATGGCCACAAAAAAGTGCTGAAAAAAATGGCAAAGGCCACATCGGGGCCCCCAAATTGTCCTTCTCTATCCGATTACTGGGGTAAGCCGGTACTGTATGTGGTATCAACCCTCTTGTATAGCAGTGAATGTTGGACAATTTCCCAAATGATGAGGGTACAAAAAACTAGAAACAGCAGAAATGTGGTTCTACAGAAGGATACTGAGAATTCCATGGATAGAACGAGTAAGCAACAAGGAAGTCTTAAAGAAAATGTCAACAGAAAGGATACTTCTATTTAAAATCAAAAACAGAGAGTTAGACACTTGCTGAAGAAGGAGGGCGTTGACAATTAAAGACACACGGGCATATTGAGAGCAAGACAGATAGGGGTAGGCAGTTTTTTTGAATGGATGTCGGGACGAGGTTTGGGGGCTTTAGCAAAGGAAGAAAACTGCTAAGAACCACACGAGATAGAAAGATGTGGAGAGCCATGATCCTGCAAAGGGACGCGGTACATAGAAGATAATGGACCACATTATGCTCCCATCCAGAAAGCAATCTATGAAATATACGCTAATTTATTTATTTTTTTATGCAGAAAAAGACATAAAAGAATTAATCGCAGGCCATTTTTAAAGACAGCCTGTGGTTTTGTTGTTCCGTAAATGCCGGCAGTTGTTGATTTGGTAACAGGAAAATAGAACGTCATGTTTGAACAATTTGTTGAAACTCACACCTTTTCCTTTCTTGAATGAATTTATGGCCACAAACATTGAGATCTCGATGAAAGAGTTCACTTTAACTTTATTAAACTCGTCTAAACAAGCATTTGACGTATCAAAGGCACTTCTTTAGTAATCATAAGGACTCAATTCATTTCTTTGCCAATAACGAAAATCAATGTCTTAAATAAATACGATGATTATCGATTGGACGTCATCTCATTCTATAATGAACGGTTACTTCGAGTGAGGCATAAAGGCTGTATACAATTACAGAATAAGTACATTTTGATATGTTTGATTGATTTATAAGATATTCGTTTTAAATAGACACTGTTATATTTTGTTTAAAATGTTATTATATGAAAATACTAATTCAGTCTACATTATTGTTTGCACACGATTTTCATAATGACCGGAAAATTGCATCCAAACATGTAACAGACCATCTCCGCTCGGTGTTGAACCACACACTGTTTACTTTTATATTTACAAACGATCAATATTGAGCACTTTTACCTATAAATATAGCACACATATATATATATATATATATATATATGTATATATATATATATATATATATATATATATATATATATATATATATATATATATATATATATATATATATATATAATTGGTATATACGGAATGAATTCAATAACCAACAATTACTATTCTTAAAAGAGAGCTCAATACAAAGTAGAGCAGATATAATTATTTTTTATAAAAAATTATAACATAAGTATGTTATAAAATCACTACAAAAAATAGCTATTTTGTAGTGATTTTATAACATACTTATGTTATAATTTTTTTATAAAAAAAATAATTATATATATATATATATATATATATATATATATATATATATATATATATTCGTTTCATTAAATAATAAAGACAAGTGTCGTCTATTTATTTTATGTAAACATATATTTATATATATATATTATATTTATATTTTTATATAAAATATATATATATATATATATCATATATATATATATATATATATGTATATAGCGCACCATAATATATATATATATATATATATATATATATATATATATATATATATATATATATTTATTTTATATATAAATATTTATCAGAACTCCTTCGAAGGTCTGTGTAAAGAATTATGTTCTTTTCTAATAAGGGTGGCATCTATAAAATTGAAGTTTTGGCCTGTTTTTACTACCCACATCATTATATTCTAAACGCTAGAATACGTGCATACAGACGCCAGAATGTCCCAAAGAGTATACACGTTAATCTTTCACTGAAATAGGAACTGTCTCTTGAGTCTCCGGTCAGTTCTTCCATATTCTTCCGTCTTTCATTATTAAACTCAGTCAGATATCTCTTCATCCTTTATCGTTAATTTTTCTCTCTTGCTCCGTTGCTTGTTGGATAATATTTTTGATAGTATAGATAAGACCGTCTCTCTATACTCGTCTTCAAATATCTTTGTGTTCGACGACATCAAAGCATATTATGTCAATTGGCTACATAACTAATAACTCTAACATTTCTGGCATGTAGACTCTTAACATCTCAATCACTTTCGAAAGGATTATAGTGTTTACATGCATTGCCTTCATGTCTATGTTAACGAACATAACCCACTAGAAAAAAAGAACTGTCTCTTAAGTCTCCAGATTGTTCTGTGCTACCGATGTTCATTATTAAATTAGGTCAGTTATTTTTTCTTTCTTTATCTTTTCCTTTTCTCTTTTGACTGTTGCTTGCTAAAGACAATTTTTGATAAGTCCGTCTCTCTACATTCATCTGTAAATATTTTTGTGTCCAGCGACATCAATGCCCATCATGTCAATTGGCTTCATCACTCTAATACCTCTGACCTTGCTGGCATGTTAGATTCTTCTCCATTGTTCAATTTCTCACTCAAATAGTTGACTTCACGTTTCCCTCAGAAATTCTGACGGATATGTTTCTCAGCTTGATTTTTTGCCTCATGTCTTCCTCAGTAGTTCTGTCGTATTGACAACACCAGCCACACGGTAGTGTCTATATATAACCCTTATAGCTCTCACATCAGGCAAGAACCGCCTATAAACAGAATATCAGTCTCTTATCAAAACTCAGATTGAGACTAACTTCGGAATTGTCTTTGTGATGCTGCTTGAAATTACATTTTTATTCATCCTGTTGAGAAATGTGCCACTGAGGTCCCTTCCTGAGTAAAAACATACATTGAAGCTTTCGTACCAACACGGGAATAGCAAGTAAAACCACAATTAATTGTTAGGTTTACCGCTAATAAAGTTGATTCTTTGTGTCGTACCAGACAGTTTTTCTCTAACACATCGTCTCGGCAACGCTGCAGTGTCTATAGATATCCATTTTAGCTCTCGCATACGACAAGTACAACCTATCAACAAAACATATTTCTATTATCAAAGCCCAGATTAGGGCTCATTTCGAGAATATCTTTCCGATGTCTCTTCGAATGATATGTTTAATGAACCTGATGAGAAATGTGCCCCTAAGGTCTTTTCCCGCTTAAAGGTCGACATCGAAACTTTCGTATCAACATAGAAATAGCAAGTTAAAACCACAATCTTCCTCTTCGTTTTCTCCTGCCTGTTCAGCCGCTATATCCTACATGAATCACGTCTTCGCTATACCAAAGGTGGCAGGCGTGATTGTAACAGACGTCATTTATCATCCCTTGTAATGATTGCAAGCACATACTCAAAGGTAAAAAGTCACTATTCTCTGATAGAATGAGACATCGTATAGACTCTCATAAGTTTGGTTCTAGAGATTATTGGCTTGTCTGCAAGGTTCTGCTGAAATCCTTAGTTCTTCTTCTCTTCAATTAATTCGAAGTATTGACTTCTTCTCCAGATAAAGCAGGGTGCTTTTTCTCGGATATTTTCTCCAAATTTCACTATTCAACCGACCCATCTGAGAACCTATGCCCGCTTTTTACCTATATCTCCACTGAGTGATATATATATATATATATATATATATATATATATATATATATATATATATATATCACTTTCAGGTATGTGAGTGATATGATATATATATATATATATATATATATATATATATATATATATATATATATATATATCACTCAGTTTTTAAGGTGAAAAGCAGGCATAGATTCTCCAGATGTGTCGGTTGAATAGTGAAATATATATATATATATATATATATATAAAACTAAATATAAAGAATATATATAAAGAATATAATATATAAATAAAAATGTATATAACTAAATATAAAAAATACATATATATATGTGGGTGTGTGTATATATATATATATATATATATATATATATATATATATAACTCCGTCCATGGTTTCTGTTATCACTTCTAGACAAGATCGCCACAGGGTCGGTATCATTACAGTTTTTATAAAGAAATGTGCTCCTGAACTAGCACCAGTTCTCTCCAAACTTTACAATAAATGACACGCTGCCTCCTGATTTCTAGCCTGTTGGAAGTCCTCCTATATAGTTTCTGTTTCTCCGAGGAAACTTCTGACACCTTAAATTATCGTCCCATTAGCCAGTTACATTTTTGGCAAAGTACCGAGACACTAATCAACGCCGAACTGGTTAATTATCTTACTTCACACGGCCTCTATTCGGATAAACAACATGGCTTCCGTTTCGTCACGTGTATTGCTTTTAACGGTTGTTTTAACAGTCATCACTAAATTCGTCTATCAAGCCTTAGATAAGAACAGAGAAGCTTGGACTGTGGTTCCCGATATGATGGATTTCTCTATAAGATCAAGGGATCCTGTGACAAATATTTGGCTTAATCCAATCATGGAAGTCGTGTTGTATGGGCACCGCTTCTAGATCATTTCATAATTATGGCTTTACGTCTCAGATTTCTCTCATTGTATCCAGGTCTTTTCTGACTTTCGTCAACGACCTTTTCAACGTCATCATAATCCCGAATAGGTATTATGTAAATGACATAACTACTTACTCTTGTCTTAGTAGCAAATGCGACAGATACAAATGTCAATCGCTCTCGTAAAGGATCTCCAATCAGCGGCTAACTGGGCAAAAATATCTTGTAAACATTAACGTCTCCAAAAAGAAATTTCTCTCATTTAATCGCCATAGAGAATTTTTTTCTACATTACACCAACATGGCTGTTGCTAAACTCCACAAAACTAACACTTTGGAGGTTCACATTTTCCACTGACATGAAGTGGAAAGATGAATTTAAGCGTGCTACTAGATTGGCAACTAGTTCTCACCATTTTACGCTGGAACTAGCTAGATTCTATTTCTTTTATCGCACTTCACGCCTACGGATCTCTCATAATCGATTTCTTACTCGTCTTTCGCCTACACTCTTCAAAACTTTAAACGCTACGTCAATCGCCGTCTTATATATTCTTTTATCCTGTTCCTTTATTATTCTTTCATTACTTCTCCTTATTAAAGTCTTATCATTCTCTTTCATTCCCTTCACCCGCATCTTAGAGGCATTATCGCCTTGCTTGGAATAAAACGATTAAAACCGTTAGATCTCTCACCAAGTCCGTCTATTTGGCCAAATTTTCACTTTCCTTTTGTTTTAATCTATACTCTGTTTAAACACACGTATCAATAACTGATAAATATTCTTCTTTTAGGATTCGTTTTCTTGTCTGACTTTTCAGAATCTTTGCAGTCTTGAGAACATCATTCAAAGTAATTCGCGACTTATAAACTTATTGATTGTCAAACAAAAGTCTTGCTTTATATAATCAAAAAATATGTTTGATGTTTTGTCTAGTTTTTATTTTACTAATTTTCTTTCAAGACAACTCTCAAGAGCCACTCAAGATAGTGGGTTACTGTAAAATGTTGTGTCAGCGATCAGTGATTACACGTATGGTTTATGATGATATACTGTAAAATATTACGGTTAATCATAGGCTGGAAGAGGTTAGAAATGTAGTGGCCGCGAAAACATCATCACGGGAGCTTGTTCCAAATTCAGCCGTTCTTCGAAAGAAACTTTTCAAGTGAAACTTCTCTACGAATGGAATACGAAGTGAATTGGGATGGTTAGTCCCTGCGTAAGCGGCATTTTAGCTGAGAGGGTAACAAATGATAGTACGTAATTCGTCAGAACATTTGCCGCGGAATGACGAAGATTAGCGAGAGACATGAAATGAAATAAAGCATTGAAAGAACAAAATAAATGATTAAAAAACTTCAGACGATATTAATATTTGGAAAAAAAAGAACAACTTTTGAGAGAACAACAACAAGTATTTTAATGGACAATCTATGAATTGTTTTACTGGCGAAAATACAGAAATAAAATTGTTTATAAGCATATGGATGAACAACGTTATTGTTTCCTATTGACAATATACTAAATATTTTATTAGCTATTATACAGAAATTAAGCAAGTGTAAACATATAGACGAACAGCATTTGCTAATGATAAGAAAAACATATGGAATATATTGTTAGCTATTAGTTTGAGACTTAAAAAGAATATCTAATAGAGAAAATAGAAAAATTTAACATAGGAACAGGCTAAGAAAAATGCGTTCGAAAAGGATTTTTTTCACGGGATTCCCCTATTAGCGTATGCTCTTTATAATTTCTTGCTTTAAAACGCTAATTATAGAATGTTTATAAATGTCTAGCATATGAAAATAGATGTGTCCATAACTGATATTAAATTCAACTTTGTACATTACTGGAATTAAATTCAATAATATAAAATAATAAATAATAGTAGTTAGTAAAATTAATAAAAAGTTAAAAAGAATATCCGCTTATAAGCGGAATGGGAGAGAGACGCGCCATCATCCATGATATGCAGCAGTGTCTTCTGTTTGGATATCGCAAATGGAAATATATCTTTCGACTTTCACAACGGTTAAAAAGATATGTAAATAGCCAGGGCATCAGCGAGAGCTTGTTCTGAAAAAAAGAATCAGAAAAAAATGGTGAAAAATGAATTTAAAACATCAAATAAAGAATGAATAAATGACTGAAATATATTTGGTTTATATGAAGCTGATATTATTACAGCAATTCTTTGTCATTTTCATGTGTTTTTCAAATTTTCAATATTTTCACAATTTTATAATGCAGTACAAGCTCTATACACGAAAAGAACATCTCCCAATACTAAACACGTTCAGCTTTAATAATTATACAGATATCATAAAGCATATTCTAAAAAAGATGAGAACAAAATAATGGAAAGAATGTATTTAAAACATAAAATAAGAAAAAGGAATAAATGATTAAATATATTTGAATTATACCAAACTGATATTATAGCAATATTTCTTTATCATTCACTGCTATCGTTCATCAGACTAATATCTTCACACTTCTGACTAAAAAAAACAGACGTCGATAGAGAATTAGAATCTCTTAACACAAGTAGAACATCTCCCAAACACTAAACAATCTCATTACTAATAATTGTGCATATAAAGGGTGTTCCAATAACTTGGGCCTGTTTTAATGTGAATTAAGTTTAAGCGTCTAATGATTTTTTTTTCTTTTTTCTTTTTCTTTCAGATTTAACAACTTAGGTCTTTGGCACTTTCAACCATGGAAAGATTCACAATCAAACAACATGTTAAAGTTATTGAAGCCTATTACGAAAATGGACGTTCAAACAGAAATGCAATGAGAAGTTCCTAGGTCGCATCATCTCTCGAAACAGCGAAAACAACTGGCCGCCATGATCGTGCGACTTGACGCTTTTAGGTTTCATCCTTTGGAGTCATCTCAAAAGTAAGGTCTATACCAACAAGCCAACAACAATTCAACAGTTAAAGGATGAGATAGTAAGGCATATTGGTGGGATCGAGGAGCAACTAAGCAGAGACGTCATCAAAAACTTGCGAGGTGTGCCGCCAAAGACTTGGAAAGATATTTGGGCGATATTATTTTTCATACATAATTGCTAAGATTTAAATAACATGATCCAATAGAAAAATAAATAAAATGTTCACCAATAAAACTCATTTATTAACTGATGGTTTTGATCCGTCTTAATGAAACACCCTTTACTATTATTGTTCTATTATCATTCTCCCAATTCCTGACTTTTCTGAAATCAGAATATTTATGATTAGAATGAGTAAAATATTTTTGGTTGTTTTTCGTTTTTTTTTCCTTTATCAAAATTATTATCAGAAAAATTCGTAAGCTGACCAAGATACTCTCATGGAATGTGTTTAAATAAGGTTTATTTATCAATATATTTACTCTTGCGATCAAATGTCAGGAGTCAAGCAGTCCGCTGTCTGGCTTGCGATTGTCAAATTCACTGTCTTCGGGCAGAATGCAATTCAGTCGGGGCTCTGTCTACGGACGAAGATTCGACTGAGGAAAATAGACAATACAAAGTTCTCGATCCTGAAATGGCGGGGGCTGGATAACTTTTGACCATTGCCTCGTGTGTAGACGCTCGGGTTCTCCACACTAAATTCTACATTGTATCATATACTTTCTCAATAGTGAGACTGGGTAAATACGAGTTACTCTTGAGATGCATACACCTTTCAGTCGTTCTTGCAGTCCTTGCATCCCATTGGGTAAGTTGTCAATAAAGTCAACAACAGCAGAAATGCTGTCATCATCTATGCAATGCTGGTTCCCAGCCAAGTGTTTATTCACAAAAGATGCGGTGAAACAAGATCCCTTTCGTCAGTTTTCCTGTGTTTTTAACATTGACAGACTTTCCTAACTGCCTCATGATGTTGGCATATTACTCACCAGATATGGTGTAGCCATTTTGAACAAGAATAATGAATTTTTCTCTTTAGCTCAAAGTGATGAACCCAGCACTCATCTAAGGTTAGGAAAAGTTCAAAGAACCATCTGCCTTAAACAGTGTCAGATTTTCGTATGATATGTTCACCCTGTGCACATTTGATCAGGCTAAAAAGACATAGAACTCACTGTGTAGAAATTCTCATCATGCCAACTTTATTGTGCGTAATATTCTCAAGACTATTATGGGATATGCTAAAAGCACTGACTATTTGATTTATAGTCAATCGCCTCTCATCTATCACCATGCGGTTAATGTCATCAATGTTTGACTCAAATATCTGCCTCCAATGACTGCCATCACAATGTTTGTGATTGTAGTCATAATCAATACTCTTTCCTCCCTTGTTAAATTCAGCTGCCCACTGCTCATAGAGCCTGGACATTATCTCCTAATGTAACAACCATTTCAGTGTGAATGCCTTGAGGCAAAAACACTTTTTCTGTAAACTTGATAACACCACGTTGCCAAACTGCCCATTTTCATGGGAAGTCGCTACTAGTTACATATGAAGTCTTCTTTCACAAGTCAGATGTCAGTTTACTGCGAAAGAATCAATGCAGTTATTAATAAGAGGAGCTGAAATTAATGCATTACACAGCTAAAGCATCCATCATTCATAGTCAGCCTATGAACTTTTCAGCCCAGCCTCTTACCCGGAAAGAATCAATGCAGCTATTAATAAAAAGAGTTGAAATTAATGCATGCAAAAATTCACAACTAGTATCCGTCCTTCATAGTCAGCCTATGAAATTTTTCAGCCCAGCCTCTTACCCGGAAAGAATCAATGCAGCTATTAATAAAAAGAGTTGAAATTAATGCATGCAAAAATTCACAGCACTAGTATCCGTCCTTCATAGTCAGCCTATGAACTTTTCAGCCCAGCCTCTTACCCGGAAAGAATCAATGCAGCTATTAATAAAAAAGAGTTGAAATTAATGCATGCAAAAATTCACAGCACTAGTATCCGTCCTTCATAGTCAGCCTATGAACTTTTCAGCCCAGCCTCTTACCCGGAAAGAATCAATGCAGCTATTAATAAAAAGAGTTGAAATTAATGCATGCAAAAATTCACAGCACTAGTATCCGTCCTTCATAGTCAGCCTATGAACTTTTCAGCCCAGCCTCTTACCCGGAAAGAATCAATGCAGCTATTAATAAAAAGAGTTGAAATTAATGCATGCAAAAAATTCACAGCACTAGTATCCGTCCTTCATAGTCAGCCTATGAACTTTTCAGCCCAGCCTCTTACCCGGAAAGAATCAATGCAGCTATTAATAAAAAGAGTTGAAATTAATGCATGCAAAAATTCACAGCACTAGTATCCGTCCTTCATAGTCAGCCTATGAACTTTTCAGACCTCTTACCCGGAAAGAATCAATGCAGTTATTAATAAAAAGAGTTGAAATTAATGCATGCAAAATTCACAGCACTAGTATCCGTCCTTCATAGTCAGCCTATGAACTTTTCAGCCCAGCCTCTTACCCGGAAAGAATCAATGCAGCTATTAATAAAAAGAGTTGAAATTAATGCATGCAAAAAAATTCACAGAACTAGTATCCGTCCTTCATAGTCAGCCTATGAACTTTTCAGCCCAGCCTCTTACCCGGAAAGAATCAATGCAGTTATTAATAAAAAGAGTTGAAATTAATGCATGCAAAAAATTCACAGCACTAGTATCCGTCCTTCATAGTCAGCCTATGAACTTTTCAGCCCAGGTACCGGAAAGAATCAATGCAGCTATTAATAAAAAGAGTTGAAATTAATGCATGCAAAAAATTCACAGCACTAGTATCCGTCCTTCATAGTCAGCCTATGAACTTTTTTCAGCCCAGCCTCTTACCCGGAAAGAATCAATGCAGCTATTAATAAAAAGAGTTGAAATTAATGCATGCAAAAAATTCACAGCACTAGTATCCGTCCTTCATAGTCAGCCTATGAACTTTTCAGCCCAGCCTCTTACCCGAAAAAGAATCAATGCAGCTATTAATAAAAAGAGTTGAAATTAATGCATGCAAAAATTCACAGCACTAGTATCCGTCCTTCATAGTCAGCCTATGAACTTTTCAGCCCAGCCTCTTACCCGGAAAGAATCAATGCAGTTATTAATAAAAAAGAGTTGAAATTAATGCATGCAAAATTTTCACAGCTCTAGTATCCGTCCTTCATAGTCAGCCTATGAACTTTTCAGCCCAACCTCTTACCCGGAAAGAATCAATGCATTTTATTAATAAAAAAGAGTTGAAATTAATGCATGCAAAAATTCACAGCACTAGTATCCGTCCTTCATAGTCAGCCTATGAACTTTTCAGCCCAGCCTCTTACCCGGAAAGAATCAATGCAGCTATTAATAAAAAGAGTTGAAATTAATGCATGCAAAAATTCACAGCACTAGTATCCGTCCTTCATAGTCAGCCTATGAACTTTTCAGCCCAGCCTCTTACCCGGAAAGAATCAATGCAGTTATTAATAAAAAGAGTTGAAATTAATGCATGCAAAAAATTCACAGCACTAGTATCCGTCCTTCATAGTCAGCCTATGAACTTTTCAGCCCAACCGTACCTTACCCGGAAAGAATCAATCATATTTATTATTAAAAAGAGTTGAAATTAATGCATGCAAAATTCACAGCACTAGTATCCGTCCTTCATAGTCAGCCTATGAACTTTTCAGCCCACCTCTTACCCGGAAAGAATCAATGCAGCTATTAATAAAAAGAGTTGAAATTAATGCATGCAAAAATTTCACAGCACTAGTATCCGTCCTTCATAGTCAGCCTATGAACTTTTCAGCCCACCTCTTACCCGGAAAGAATCAATGCAGCTATTAATAAAAAGAGTTGAAATTAATGCATGCAAAATTTTGACAACACTAGTATCAATCCTTTTTAGTCATTATGAACTTTTCAGCCCAGTCTCTTACCCGGAAAGAATCAATGCAGTTATTAATAAAAAAGAGTTGAAATTAATGCATGCAAAAATTCACAGCACTAGTATCCGTCCTTCATAGTCAGCCTATGAACTTTTCAGCCCAGCGGTTACCCGGAAAGAATCAATGCAGTTATTAATAAAAAGAGTTGAAATTAATGCATGCAAAAATTCACAGCACTAGTATCCGTCCTTCATAGTCAGCCTATGAACTTTTCAGCCCAGCCTCTTACCCGGAAAGAAACAATGCAATTATTAATAAAAAGAGTTGAAATTAATGCATGCAAAAAATTCACAGTTCTACTAGTATCCGTCCTTCATAGTCAGCCTATGAACTTTTCAGCCCAGCCTCTTACCTGGAAAGAATCAATGCAGCTATTAATAAAAAAGAGTTGAAATTAATGCATGCAAAATTTCACAGCACTAGTATCCGTCCTTCATAGTCAGCCTATGAACTTTTCAGCCCAGCCTCTTACCCGGAAAGAATCAATGCAGCTATTAATAAAAAAGAGTTGAAATTAATGCATGCAAAAATTGACAACACTAGTATCCGTCCTTCATAGTCAGCCTATGAACTTTTCAGCCCAGCCTCTTACCCGGAAAGAATCAATGCATTTATTAATAAAAAGAGTTGAAATTAATGCATGCAAATTTCACAGCACTAGTATCCGTCCTTCATAGTCATATGAACTTTTCAGCCCAGCCTATATAAAGAATCAATGGCTATTAATAAAAAGAGTTGAAATTAATGCATGCAAAAAATTCA
Organism: Acanthosepion pharaonis; assembly: GCA_903632075.3. Taxonomy (NCBI): domain Eukaryota; kingdom Metazoa; phylum Mollusca; class Cephalopoda; order Sepiida; family Sepiidae; genus Acanthosepion; species Acanthosepion pharaonis. The sequence continues at coordinate 132,721 of CAHIKZ030001282.1, forward strand.
CAGCACTAGTATCCGTCCTTCATAGTCAGCCTATGAACTTTTCAGCCCAACCTCTTACCCGGAAAGAATCAATGCAGTTATTAATAAAAAAGAGTTGAAATTAATGCATGCAAAATTTCACAGCACTAGTATCCGTCCTTCATAGTCAGCCTATGAACTTTTCAGCCCAGCCTCTTACCCGGAAAGAATCAATGCAGTTATTAATAAAAAGAGTTGAAATTAATGCATGCAAAATTCACAGCACTAGTATCCGTCCTTCATAGTCAGCCTATGAACTTTTCAGCCCAGCCTCTTACCTGGAAAGAATCAATGCATTTATTAATAAAAAGAGTTGAAATTAATGCATGCAAAATTTCACAGCACTAGTATCCGTCCTTCATAGTCAGCCTATGAACTTTTCAGCCCATCCTCATTACTGGAAAGAATCAATGCAGTTATTAATAAAAAGAGTTGAAATTAATGCATGCAAAAATTTCACAGCACTAGTATCCGTCCTTCATAGTCAGCCTATGAACTTTTCAGCCCAGCCTCTTACCCGGAAAGAATCAATGCAGTTATTAATAAAAAAGAGTTGAAATTAATGCATGCAAAAATTCACAGCACTAGTATCCGTCCTTCATAGTCAGCCTTTTATGAACTTTTCAGCCCAGCCTTTTTACCTGGAAAGAATCAATGCATTTATTAATAAAAAGAGTTGAAATTAATGCATGCAAAATTTCACAGCACTAGTATCCGTCCTTCATAGTCAGCCTATGAACTTTTCAGCCCATCCCTCTTACCCGGAAAGAATCAATGCAGCTATTAATAAAAAAGAGTTGAAATTAATGCATGCAAAATTTCACAGCACTTTTATCCGTCCTTCATAGTCAGCCTATGAACTTTTCAGCCCAGCCTCTTACCCTGGAAAGAATCAATGCAGCTATTAATAAAAAGAGTTGAAATTAATGCATGCAAAAATTCACAGCACTAGTATCCGTCCTTCATAGTCAGCCTATGAACTTTTCAGCCCATCCTCTTACCCGGAAAGAATCAATGCAGTTATTAATAAAAAGAGTTGAAATTAATGCATGCAAAATTTCACAACTCTTAAGTATCCGTCCTTCATAGTCATTTTATGAACTTTTTCAGCCCATCCTCTTACCCGGAAAAAAGAAACAATGCAGTTATTAATAAAAAAGAGTTGAAATTAATGCATGCAAAATTTTCACAGCACTAGTATCCGTCCTTCATAGTCAGCCTATGAACTTTTCAGCCCACCTCTTACCTGGAAAGAATCAATGCAGCTTTATTAATAAAAAGAGTTGAAATTAATGCATGCAAAATTTCACAGCACTAGTATCCGTCCTTCATAGTCAGCCTATGAACTTTTCAGCCCAGTTTTTACCCGGAAAGAATCAATGCGTTTATTAATAATAAAAGAGTTGAAATTAATGCATGCAAAAAATTCACAGCACTAGTATCCGTCCTTCATAGTCAGCCTATGAATTTTTCAGCCCACTCTCGTAAACTATAATTTTTTTAATAATGAATCCTTCACTGACATATGTAGCGAAATGTTCAAATTTTTAGTTGAAATCAATGATAAGGATGTTATGCAACAGTCAAATTATATGAGGTGGGGATGAAGGATTCATTTTAAACTGGCGCTATAGGAATATGGCTTAATAACGATATAACTGTGATAGCAAATTTATTATATACATGTTGAAGATGATTTAGTATTCAGAATGTTCTATTCGATTTCTTTTTTATGAGAAAGTATTAGCCGATTCACGACGGCTTATCGTCAAAGAGATGAAGCATTTTATGATATTCAAGTATTTCGGAATTAAAAATTATAATTCTTAATTGATGCAAAAATGAAATATATGACCAAAGAAAATCTTACCATCAATCAATCGAATGGCATTGTCTTTATCAGAATAAATTATATATGGATACGTCGGTTTTTTTTCCCAATTACAATAGTGCCCTTCTTCAGAGACAATGAACCAAGCTGTATCGCCATTGCAGCCTCTCGTCGATTTGGAAACATAAAAACTTCTGAAGGAGCTGAAAATATAGACTTTGATATCTTGATAACAACACCAGAAAAGTGGAAGAAACTTTGAGGAGGAAGATATTATAGCGCCAATCTTACACGTGGAAAAGTGCTGTCAGCAATGAGAACTAAAATTCATAAGTCTTTTTTTTTTGCTTAAACACTGACAGATGCGTAGATATCTAATTGTTAATTATGACATTCGTAAGTTCAATCCCCGGTCTTGGTAGTGAACAAGACTTATTTACTCATGTATTAACCCACAGAAAACCAAAAAACGATATTGCAAAGATAAATTAACAAGATAGAATGAATAGAAAATAAATAACAACTAATATGGACAGTGGAATTAGATTAATTTATAGTCGTAAATTTAAATCGAAATTCTCGGAGAAGTTATCAATTTCGCTAGACACCTGAAGAGAAAACAATGGAAATACAACGACTAAAAAAGCTCTGACGATAACATCAAACCAAAATTAAGTTTAAGTTTATAATCTATGACTAAAGGAACACACAGACACCATGCATAAAAATATAATATTTCGCTGAATCATGACTACCTCAACCTACAAAGATTTTTTTAAACGATTCTGAACTTCAATAAAAACTGTGTATGACGTCATTGTTATTTATTTCTTCACATCTTGTATTTCTCGACAATATTATTTCCAGGCAGTCCAGAGATACTCATTCGGAGTTCTTCAACCATATTACTTAATCACTACGACAAACGTCATGAAATTAATTCCAGTCATTAGTACTAGTTGATACCAACTAACATTTTTAAAGTCGCTGACCGAAAGGCATCGTATAATCCAGCATATATATATATATATATATATATATATATATATATATATATATATATATATATATATATATAAGGCAGGATTTGTGCGTGTGTGTGTAACGAATGCACGGCTGCAATTTTCGACGGATTTGCACCAAAATTTACATGCACATGCTCCAAGTTAGCAGGAAAGCCAAGACCGACTTTGCATTTCCCAACTCTCATCGATAGTGGAAATAATCAATTTTTCATGTTTCTACGGCAGTTTTCATGTAGTTTGCGGCCATTTTGTACTGGCCACAGTGAGAGCCAATAGCTGGCTGCCACGAATAGTCAGGAAGATTCTATTGGCCAGCGTGAGAGCCAACAGCTGACTGACACTAATGTTAACTAGCATGCTAGCATGCAAAAAAAAAAAAAAAAATCGATAGCTGCATTCGTCACAAGTGGGAAAAATATAAATCTGCATGGCACTTTACTCCAATTGGCTCATTCCCTTGCTTAAACTCAACGTTGATTCTGATTCCGCAGAACTGGGTTCGGCGTGAAAAAGTATTTATGATAACATTCTTTTTTCATTCAGTTTTTCCAGTTACGAGTCCTTTTTTTTTAAAAGCTAATTGTTTTGCGTTCATTTTGTTTAGTTCTTTTTTCGTAACAGATTTAATGTTTAGTATAGAGCTTCGAAAAAATTCGCAGTGTGTGATAAGCAAGAAGTAAAGCATGTAGCAACATCAGCACGGCAAAGGGCACTCCTTTAAAGGCAAGGAAGGGCAAAAAATATTTTAACTCAAGTGATAGCGATTGCTGTATGAGTCATACGATTTTTGAATCAAGCACGGGTAACGCCGGGCCATGCTGCTAGTATATATATATATATATATATATATATATATATATATATATATATATATATATATATATATATATATATGTATTTGTGTGTGTGTGTGTGTTACTTTATTTTGACCCAGCATTAATATACTACAATGCCACTAAGAGTCGCTAATGAGGGGAAAAACAATAAATAACAGGATTCGGGAAGACAGAAGGCGGGGATTGATGCTGCACTTTCAAGATTGTATTTGACATTATAGCAAGAATCTGGAAGAATTTCGTAGACGAAAATTACGAAAGAGAAAAATATTAGAATAGAACTCATTGTTACATTTAGCTATTTCAACAGTAAAATGATGAGACCTAACTGCCAATCTAGTTTAAGTTCGTGTGACCGAGGTACCAAAGCAGAAAGCTCATGTGAAAAGTCGCTCTGGAAATATTTGTAGAAAAGACACAGCAAAAGTGACGTTACTGTGGTGGGAAAATGATTAAAAGATGTCGGGATAACAATACAAACTCTTTCTTGAATAGGAAATTTTAAATAAATGGGCTTATAATATTTAAGAACAATGTATAATTAAGTGCTTTTAAATGACGAATAACATGTCCAGTGTTTATTAACTTGTTTATTCTAACGGGCAATTATACAAGAAAACATTTACTTACTTCTGAATGATACCAAAATAAAGATGAGCAGCTCCTTTGTAAAAATCATTCCATGGCGACTTCAGCACACGTGACATGTTAAACCAACTTTGTAAATCTGTTCCTTGAGCATCAAATATGATTTGAAATGGCTTCGTGTTATTGGTGATCAAAGAAAATTTAACCTGAAAGACGTAAAAGTGATTTTTTTTTCAGAACTTTCTAATTTATCATTGTTAAAAACCAAGAGTTGAGAGTGGAGGACGGGATGTTTTTCATCGAAATCCGAAGATAAATTAAGATAAGTGTTGCTGCTTTCCTAAAGTTAAGTAAAATATTAAGAAATTGGAAGCATTCGTGAAAAAACAAAGAAAAGAGCATCGTACTGTTACATAACATCTGTCCTTCCATATGATTGGAAATGTTGAAGAATCTCCTCACAGATGAAGAAGAGATTTGAGGCAACAGAAACATCTTCTGTAGAATGATGCTGATAAAACCATAGACTGCACATGAGAGCAACGACGACATTTTTTATAAAATGGAAATAAAAAGGAAGAGAGAGCGAAATTTATGGCCCATAATGAAGAAAGAGGGCTTGGAAAATCTGATACTCACAGGACAGATTGAAAGCAAGAGGAACAGACGTAAACTATGCAAAATTCAGAATTATTTAGCAATATCAGTTTGAACAGATATAAGATTGGATATGTGTTCTATCGTGAAAACAGGAATACATTTTAGAATCATCTTACTTTCATTATAGGTAAAGAACTCCAAATATCAATGAAAAAACTGCGGAAGAATTCAGGACAATAGTTAAGATTGCAATGCGCTGGAATCCAACTCTTAAGACCATCTCCCAAAAAAGTTGACCCAACATGGATTTTACTTCCGCTTTTCACATAATAGATTTTCATCCATTCGTCATCTGAAAAATAACATATAAATTGATAAATGAAATCATTAAACTCAACTGAAGATTGAGCTCAAAATGTCACTTAGCATAACGTTTGATCAAAGCAATTACAAAGAGTCAAATATTTTAATAGGATTAACTAGCTTATTTGTTTTGAACTTAGGATTGCAGACGAAAGAACCTATTGCCCTTGAACAGAATCCTTGTTTCTGATTTTTCAATTTTAAAATAATGCTTGGTCTATGAAAATGAAAGCTTGCCAATTTTTTCTGTATTTAGTTTAGGTAAAGCGAATATCACGCCCAGAATATGAGATTCGTCGGGACATTTCGGAGAAGAAATGTTAAACACTTTAATTCATTAACAAATGGTCCGAAAGTTTCCTATGTTTTAAATCTAAAAGTGGAGAAAATTTCAGAATTAATTATCAGTGTCAGTTTGAGCCCATATAAGATTCTGTATATGTGATAGCGTGAAAACGGGAATAAATTTCGTAGTCTCCATTTCCTAAAAGGTTGATGCAAATCTTGTTCCTTTCATAAAATAGATTGTAATCCATTTTGAAAATCAATTGAAAAAAAAACACGTATAAAATAAATTGCAATGTCATCAAATGTATTAGAAAATGGTTCTCATAAGTTTAGTTAATACATTCATTTTTCAAAGGAATTGCTAAGTCCCAAACTCTTGAAAGGGAATAGTCAAAGCTTAATTAAACACCTTGGTTTGAACTTAGGATCGCAGACAAAAGAGCCTACAACTCTTGAACAGAAGTCGACATTTAACATTTGTAAATGTTTCCATAATAAATATATTATAAACTCCGGTTTCTGATTTTTCAATTTTAAAATGGCGCGCGTTCTCTGAAAATGAGAGCTTGATAATTTTCCTCTATTCAATTTAGGCAAAAAGCGAATCACATGCTAAGAATCTGAGATTAGGCAAGACATTTCTGATAAGAAATTATAAAGTCTTTAATTCACTTAAGAGAACAGTATTTCTGCTGATATGCAAAATGTACCGTTGGGTCTTTTTTTAACTGAAAAGTCAAAGTAATTGTTTTAGTCAACAAGTTTAAATGGTTATAATACATTTTAATATTTAGGAAACAATTATCTTTTGAAAAACTGGAACATTTTAAACGGATGAACGACGAGGGATTTTAAATCTACGAGCAGATAAAATAGCTTATAACTCTCCACTTAACATTTGTATGAGGGTCGACGGAAAAGTTCATTGGCTGAGCAAAATACTGTCATAGAATATGATTAAATGAAGTTGCAAAATTTGAAATCTTAAATGGGAGAATGGAGAAGGATGAAAGTTTCTCAGGTAAAAGAACCGGGAGATTGAACTTTATATTTACTTTTGACCAGGGGGTGGGGGAAGAATACGTAAACTGTGACGGTGTCTGCAGGCACCGAAAATGATTTCGGATGCTGATGTCGAATTATACATGTTTAAATAGTGAAAATGATCATGAAGATAATGACAAAGATGTTGAAGATGGTGATAAAGCCAATGAAGATGAAGATAATTGATGAGGTTTATACGTGAATGGATTTCGTTGATGAATATGGCGATGATAAAGATCAATATGAATATGATAATGATGAAAATATTGATAATGTCATAACGACAATGCTAAGTAATATGATAATTTTAATTACGTTTAGCCTGAATTAAGATTATATGAATCATGAAATATAGATGACTAAGGTAATAACAAAGCCTGATTCTAACTTTTAATCGATGGAGGGGGATCTGGCGGGACTAATAATTGTAATTCTCAGAAGTGTATCCCGAATGGCTAGAGAAAAATAGAAATGAAGGTACCAGTTAATAATTATGTTTAAAACAATAAAATGAATTTAATAACGCTTGCAAAGAGAAGCGAATCCAGCCTTATTTCTCGACTTATCCTGAACGCAAAGACAAATTATATGACGAGTACAGATAAGATTTACGCGATCTTGTCTGAGATTGAGTTCGGACGAATAAAAAAAGAGTATCCTAGAGAAAAAAAAATAATGGCGAGAACATCCATAACATGTTTCTTGGAATGTCTTCTTTCACTCAAATGTGCTTCTTTGTCAAGACAATAACTGTCAAAAAATTTCTGTAACATCGTCCAGATATTTCCTTTAACATGATATCGGCTGACAACTGATACTGCTACAAATTTTGTTTGGATGGACACAATGATGATTTAATGACGACGACAACGACGACGATGATGACGATGATTTTACCTGATATTAGAATGAGAACAACGATTGTAAATTTGTTGCTTTTTTTGATGATAATGCCGATTATTCTAGCCCAGTTGATTTTAGTTGATACTTGAATGTGTTGTGTTCATGAATATGACCATCAGAATTACGATGATAAAGATCAGTCTAAAAACGATAATGATATTAATATCGATAATGCCATAACAACAAGAAATATGATAATTGCAATAAGAATAATTGCAATGAGTGAATATTACATGAAAAAAATCTGGATAGTTAAAAAATAGACTGAATTTTATTGATGAGGATGATAAAGATCAATATGAAAATAATAATGATGAAAATAATGATACGAGGAGAAAAATGAAATTTGATAACTGCAGCTTTACTAGGCAATTTAATGACGCGATTATCGACCAGTTAGCCATCTTTAGTCTGATATATACAATTCGTCTATCGTATTCTTCCATCCGTTTAACTTTAATGAGTATGGCTAAAACGAAAAATGATATTTGGATGACTAAATTTATAAACTGAATTTTATTAAAGACGATCGAAATGATTTATATTTAAATAGTAATGACGTCTGGAACTCACCTTCTCCTGTTTCATAATATGTCTTTGTTGTATCTGTTGATATTCTTGCTGTCACGTTGTCTTTCATGGCGTGGAAAATCTGACAGGTTCGACCACCAAATTGCCACACATTGCAGAATTTTTCATCTGCACACATTTGGCCGCATTCGCTGATAGTTATCCCTTTCACGGTTTTAAATATTGGTTGAATGCCATTCGCCATATAAATGTTGTATCCTCCCGGCAATAATTTGTATTCCCTTACAGTGCAGGTGTTCTTGTAAGTAAAACATTGTATTACCATCAAGACTATGCTTATTACAAATAAATTTTTAGCAGCTTCCATAGTTTTCCCTGCTGTCAAAAAAAGAAAATAAAAGTTAAAATATCAGAATGTCGTCTGCTGAATGTGCGTTCTTAAATGAAGATTAATTCAGGGGAGATAATCATGTTTAATTCTCCAGATCCCACATCACAACACTCTTATAAATAACAAGTATTTCGAGGATAAACTTTTGTCTTTATTATGTTATGGGCATCATATATGATCACTTTTTTGAAAGTACCTATATATATATATATATATATATATATGTGTGTGTGTGTGTATTTGTGTTTAAGCCTTTTATATATATATATATATATATATATATATATATATATATATATATATATATATATATATAATAAAAAGTCTCAAACACTAATATTCCAAGATTATAATTTATTACATTGGAATCGTAATCACGATCCAATTCATCAGACTTACGAATTCAAAATGAAATTGGAAAATATGAAATATTAAATATTCGTATTGGGTCTTCGGGCGTGAATGCCAAGCAGTGCAATATGCTGTCTCCAAATTTTCTATTAGACACAGCCCATCTTACCCTGTTATACTGTGCAGTCGACAAAATCGAAAACAAATAACGCGCATGCGGAAATTAAAAATCTAAAATGGTGACAATTTACCCATCACACCCTGTACATATATGGAATGACATCGCTATTTATGAAGTGAACAGAATGACATATAGAATGATTTATAGAACGTATGGAATGATAACTCTTTATTATATATACAATTTGTGGAATGAAACGGCATTATGCATAAGAAATATTATTTAATATGTGAATGTTGTCATTTACAAAGTTTTGCTTAAGAACACAGGTTCAGATCCTCCCAGTGTGGATCTAACTCTTTTATTAACTGTAGTAATCAACCAAAATAACGCACTAGCCTTTACTTAAAACTACGGTCACGCGTCCAAACGAACACGTATGTTGAAATCAATTGCGAAATACAAGACCTAACCAAAATCCAATTTAAGAAAAATCACAAACTACAAAACGCTTTCCGTTCTGTCATTTTCAATAGGGACAAAATCAAAATATATACATTTCTATTTAACTCATCTGTTTAACATTTATAAGTATTGTTACTTGACAAAACTTCAGTACAATACATAATTTTTTATAAAAGGAAATAAAAGAAAATTTGAAACGAAATTTTCATTGAAATCGTTAAAATTTAAAATTCAAAGGAATTCTCTCGTTCGACTTTCGATTTTAATGGATGAATTAAAACAAAAATTAATTAAATTGCAAATTAATATGCTTGGAAAACATTTTTGTGTTTTTTGTGTTTTTTTTGTTTTTTTTTCATTTAATGAAATGATAAATAATACCCATTTATAGTTGGATAAATATTTGCGGTGGAAAATGATAGAAAAAAGTTTCATGTTTCTTTCCTAATTATACGACACCAAAATTTTAGATATTTCTGAATCCTTTGCAGTTTAATTTAAGAATAAATTTTCTTATTCTATACGCTTTTATTAGACTTAATATAACGAATAAATGTGAAGGGTTTAAGGTAAGTCACTCCACGAAATCGCTAAAAAAAAAGAGCATAGTCTGATGAAAAAGACGCCAAACTTCATGAAAACAAAATTCATCGTCTAAATGCTTATGTTTTTATGAAGAGGAAAGACCAAAGTTTTTTTTAATTATTTTTAAAAAATTTTCCTTCTTTTTAGAACATTCTAAATTTTGATTAAAAAACCTTGTTTCTCTTTGTACCATCAGGGGCTAGTAAATAACAGATAATTTTTAGCACGTTTTTTATGTATTACACACATTAGTTTGGAAAATCTTGCAAAAATAAAAATAATTGTCAGATGTTAATGAAACTTTCAGAAACATTTCACAGATGATCGAAATTATTATAAATATTTTCTTTTATTAAAGTCATGGCAGAAATATTTTTTTTATATTTATTAACACACCCATAACTAATTTTATGTAAAACTCTAGAAATTCGAACGCATCGGGTTTAGTGACTACAATAGTTAAAAGCACAAGGCTTTGAAGAATGCAAATTATTTTTTTTTTTTAATTGAATCCCACGTACCTGAAAATCAGCTCTGAATTGTAACATACAAAACTCAATAAAACAAAGATATTTAATTTCAAATGCTTTTATTTGTTTTTAGTTGTTTTTATGAATATGGACAATAGTTTCTGAAAGCAAAAAAATTTTCAATGAAAATTGAATTTTTAATACAATTATTTGTTATTTCTTTAATTTTAATAGATTTTTAAAAATGTTTAAATTGAATTTTTAAAAATATTTTAACATTAGTTAAAAGCAACATCAACCTTTCAAAGTGTCCGTGTGAGATTGTCATTGTCTAGCGCTTTGAAAATTGTATAATTTGGACCAATGAGAAGATCCGAAGTAATTAAAAAATGTAATTTTTGTGTTTATAATCGGGCGGTAATTATAAAGTACGGAAGACCAACCAGAATACAATTTAGTTGCATTATTTGAGTTCAGCATTGTTCTCCGCTGTTAAGGCCTTTACTTTTGCGAAACACGTATGGAGAAGTTAATTTGATTTTCAATTTCAACTGAGAAGGGTACCTATAAGTAACAGTATCATCTTATGAAATTTAACTACTGCTAAACTTTAATTTATATGATCTTATTTTTTATATTAATCTCAGTTATGACATTTTTTTTTCCATAAATGAAATATCAAAATTAATAATAAAATGGAAATACAAATAACACAGTAAAATGTAATAAATGTACATAAAATTATAGTATTTTATGTACACTTCTGATAAAATTTCATAAGAAAGGTACCTAAATTAATTAGATACCTTTTTCTTATGAAATTTAATCTCACTCTTAACAGTCTTATTTTTTAATTTCTTTATATTTTCCATAAAGCATCGTAAACGTAAAGATGAAAGCTAAGTACAAAAAAAAAAAAAAATTAAAAAATTAGAGCGCTGAAAATTTTCCTTAAAAGTAACGAGGTAAATAATTTGTTCACTTAAATGTAAATAATTTCACTTTCTTCCATCCGTAGAAAGAATTATCCTCCCGTAAGTTATCTAAACGTCATGAAAATGTCTTTCGTCACTTGTCAAACGACGCGAAAGATTATGACCTGCTTTTTTTTTTCAAATTTTTTTTGAGCGCAGAAGCTAAGTTAAGCTTGGTTCAAAATATTTTAAATAAACGTTATATTTCTGATTTTATTAAAATCAGGAAAAAAAAAATGATAATTGATTTTTAAAAGAATATCAAAGTCAGATTTTCATTTTTTTTATAAAATGGAAAAAAAATGATTAAAAAATGATTGATTATCTGTCCATTTTTTTTGACAAAAAAAAAACTATATTTTTAACGAAAATTTCAGACGTGCTAGGAACGATTAAAAATGTAAAAAATACCCCCAAAAATTTTTGATCTTTCCTCTTTAATAATAATATGAACATTAGACGATAAAATTTTGTTTTCGTCAAGTTCGGCGTCTTTTTCATCATGCTATGTTCTTTTTGTTTACATTTCGTAGAGGTATCTAGAAGGCGTTGCCTAAGCAAAAATATAGCATAAAAATGTAATTTGTATTTGAATGTCAAAAGAAAAACAATTATTCCAAGAGTAAATTTTAGAAAATTTGCAATATAAAGAATTCTTTTATGCGAGTGAAAAATTTTCTGAATATTTACTTGGTGGCGTGGAAAACAAATAATGAAAGAAAAAATAAAATAAATATTTATTTTAAAATAATAAAGAAATTAAAAAAAAACTATTTACATTTAATTCTTGATGTACTGAACTGTAAATAAATGCATAAAAACAAAGATACGAGAAAAAAAACAGTACCGATAGATTGGAAAAAAGTGTAAAAATTAATTGAATGCTAGATATGAAATCAATATCATAATCTTATGATGGTCAAGAGCAGTGGCGTAGCTAGAGTAAACGTCACCCGGGGTGGTCCGCTCAAATGTCACCCCAATGATCCCGATTCACCCTATGCTGAATGGTTAGCTGTAGCTAAATTTTCATACATACTCTACCTCTACTTTACTCTACTGACCGGTACCTTACTGTTTACATGTATGATCCAAGACAAAATCCAATACCACAAAATAATCAGTTCAAATCAGAACAACTAAATACAAAACACGGCAATACACAAAAGAATGACATTCGATACTATGGTCTTAGAATGAATGTTTTCTTGTTTTCATTGTGGCAAACTGGTCAATGACATCGTCAAAATCTGTTTGTCTTGTAAGCTCGTTTTCAATGGACAGCACAGCCAGATCCGACAGTCTCGACTGGCTCATGGTTTTATAATTTTCTGTTGCTAATTTTCCGGTGTCCAATTTTCCGTTGCATCATTTTCTGGGTACCATTTAATTATCAATGATGTTTGAAAGTAATTTTCTTGACAAAATGTTCTATTTAATTTTTAAGCATTTTTCGGAACATTGTAAATCAACTGCATTCTTTTTAAAGGTTAAAGAGAATTTATGCAAAGTTTATTTTTTTTTTTCTTTATACAAGTAAAATAAATTTACATCGTATTTTGATGTTATTATGATTTTAGTTTTAGTGATAATTTAAAAACAATAAATATTTATTATTAGTACCAGTAATGGAAAATTAAGTTAAAATTTAAAAGAATCGTTTTTGGAATCAGAAAATAGGCACAAATTTTTCCGATTCCGATTTTTTCCGATATTTAAAAAAGTTCCGATTTTTCCGATTCCGATTAATCGTCCCAACACCAGTAGGTATATTCAAAAGTATATCGCTCACTCAATGGAAAATTGTATCTCATGAATTGATAAGAGGCAAATTGAAATTGTTGCACTTTTGGCTTCGTATTTCGCTTTTGTTGTTATTAATGATGCAGAGTTAAAACACCATATCATCCGATAAAATGTTACAACAATGTCTCTTGTTAGTAACCAAGATTGTAGCAACTGAAACACATGAAAGCTGAAAACATTGCTATTTTTCCTACTCACAAATTTCCCGACAATTTATTAGAAAATTTCTGACGTGGGGACAAAACTGGGGGGGGGGTCATAAATTATTTCTGGGGGGTCATATGCCCGCCTGCGAAACCCTGTGTCTCTACCACTGTTTTCAAACTATTTTTGGCACCCTAGCCTGGTTGAAAAATTTTGTTGGGGGTGACATTGAGTCACCCCTCCTGTGCTAACAGGGCCGTCCCCCCCCGGGTCGTCCTCCCCCCGGGTCGTCCTCCCCCCCGTACCCCCCTAGCTACGCCACTGGTCAAGAGTCAGTTCAATCGAGATATCAGAATTATGTCTTTTTTCGTAAATCCGCAGCAAACATAAACTAACACTTGATAAAAGGAACAAAATAATATAAAAATTCTTTTAAAATCGATCCAATTTCGCAAATGGCATTAAACATGCCTTCTTTTTTTAAAATCTTCAAACATGTTTTTATTTAATAAAAGAAACTCTTTGAATGAATTTCAGGTTCGCACTGAAAAATTAAACTTATTTTTAAAAAATAAATATTAAGTATAAACTTTTTCTGTCCAGTTTGAAAGAAAATGGCGTGTTTTATTACATTATGCAAGCACTAATTCTTGAAAGAAAATATCTTTTGAGTTTTATCGAATTATTTTTGGTATGATTAGGAACGAATTTTCCTTACTTTTCATATTTGATACTTCAAACTTTTTTTTTTACTGAAATAATATCTTCCGGGATTTTTCTCTATATAACTCTAGAAAAACTTGACGGACACCTACTAAATTATTAAGTACAAACGAGATATCGAAAAATGACTGGGGGGTAAGACATACGCCCCCTAAAATATTACCCAAAGTAACAATTACATTCATTAATAAATAAGAATTTTTTTTTAATAAGCATAGATGCGAACAGAACTACGCATGCACACAAACAGACACGGGCACACACACACATACACCCCCCCACACACAAGCAAACAAACAAACGCACAGACATGACAAAATAACTCATTTCGTTTTCAAACAGAATCTTTTAGCAAAATCTGACAACCAACGTTTCCAGTTATTCTCAGTTACATTTTATTATTGCCCACGCCGAGTTTTCACCACAAATGGCGATTCTGATTGAAGATTAAATGGCGAGCAAGTCACCTTAATAATCTAACCCCCACCTGAATGCTTCTGAATTTTGCTAATTTATTTCACCCCCGTGATTCATGATAAAGAAATGGATTGCGGTTCGCATTGAGGAAACAGAGAGCCAAGTTCGAATTCCAGTCGAGTTCATTACATTCACTTGTGCTAATAACCTTGAGAAAGCTATGAATCGAACTCTTCGCCCCCATCTATGGATAAATAATAGGGTTCTATAGTCTTTTTATAGGGACTGGGACGAAAAAAAAACGCCACTAAGGTATTACTCATTTCTTTTTTTAATAAAATAGCCCATTCAGTAAAATTTCCATTCATTAATAAATAAGAATTGAAGATTTCGCTTGAATCGAATAATACCCTGATTTTTTGGAAATATTTTAAAACGGGGAGTAGAGTATTGGTACTTTCATTTTGGCAGAAAGCATCTATTTTGGTGGTAAGTAATGAAAGGGGAGTTAAAGAAACAAGTGCTACAACATCCGAAAAAATACAAGTAGTTGTGGAGAACTATGATCAACATCAGCTTCAAATAACACGGCATAAAATAGAAGAACGTACAAAGAACATTTAAATTAAACTCCAATAGTATTAACATTTATTTAAAATTTTTAAAACATTGTATGATTTTGTCGGAGTTAGCACCTCCTTAATTCCCTAATTGTTCACTAGGGGTCTCTCTCCCTATACTATAAATACTAGGCGACTGTTTAAAACAACAAATTTACAGGACCTAATAAAAAGGGAAGTAAAAGAAACAAGTGTTACAACAATAAAAAAATACAGGAAGACGTGGAGTACTGTCATTTACCTCATCCTGAAATAATATTGCATGGAAGAGAATAACAAATAAAGAACTTTTAAATTAAACTTTTTTAATTAAACAATAGCATTATCATTTAACAAGATTTTTGAAAACATTGTATGATTTCGTGCTGAGAGTAAACATTTTGCAATTCCGTAAAAGAATTAATAAAACACATGCTTACTTACTCGGTGGGTCCGTTCAGTGTTGATGAATGACTCGATGTAAATGTAGAGCATTATTTTTACTGACGAAATAACGAAATGCGTTTCAGTTATTTATTTCAGAAATTGATTTCGTTATTGAAATAAACATGCATTAAATATTTATAATTAATAAATAACGACAATCGATACATCAAATGCATGTTTAAACAAGTTCAGTATAATTCAAAATATAAAAAAAAGAACTCCTTCGTCGATATCTCAAATTTTGTGCCCTAAAAATGCACTGATTTATAAAAAGATTTTTTTTCTTCTGAGGGATGCATTTGAAAAGATGGTAATGTTGATGTGGTAAATTCAAATTTCTTAACAGTTTCTCAATATCACCTCTAATTCTTTTGCTTTCATAAAGCATATTTTTTTTTATTATACTGAATATATATTTTGAAATATAATCTGTTCATTTTATCTATTACAAAGGCATATCCTAGAAAAACTGCATAGATACAAAACATTGACGGAACTAACTTGGCTAATACCAAAAATACACATCATAGTACAACAAAGAGTGAGAAGTGAGGGTCTTTTTCTTTTCTTTTGGAGAATATCGTGGACTTTGACTTGTTCCTCTCGCGTTGGTAGTTTCTTTCCATTCTAGTAATATCTTGGTGGAACCTTTCTTTGTGTTTATCTGCTCTGTGATTCGGAGGGAAGTCGTTAAAGTTCGTATGTAGAAAGTAAATTTTGAGTTTGATTCAACAACCCAGATACTAATATGAGTCTGTTTTTTTTTTTTTGTTTTTTTTTTAAGCATTCCACCCCGAGCAAGGCGGGAAGCGACTAGCACGCAAGGAGTAACAGAGAGTTGCAAAGAGAGCAAATAGGAGTGATAGAGGAAAGAATGAAGAGAAGGTTAGGGAACAGATCAGGGTATCTGGAGACGTCGCTTGACATTATATTTGAATAGTTGGTGATTATAGCGACCAGGAAAACAAAAAATGGGGAGAGAGTTCCACAGGCGAGAAGTGCGAGACATGAAGTTATTGAAGTACAAAAGACAGCTACATTTAACAGTTTCGACAGTGAAAGGTTGAGAGCGAGATGCCAGCCTAGTTGAACGCTTAAATTCATGAAGTCTGGGAACCAGCGAAAGCAGCTCCTCGGAGCAGTTACCATGAAAGTATTTGTGAAAAAAAAAAAAACCCAGAGTGGGGGTGGGGGCAACGGTAGATATGAGCGTGAATTTGTGGCTGAATATATGTTTCTTTTGTATTCGCTCGAGAATTCTTCCTTTGGTATTCGAGACAGTTGCATATTTTCAGGTACTTCCTCTATTTACACATTCAACGATACACACTCGCCCCCTACACCTCTTTTTACCTGAAAAACGCCGAGAGGGTCTTTTGAAAAATCCGTTTCAGAATTTTTTTTAATAAGCAAGCATAGATTCTTCTGTCGCCGCTTAATTTAGACAATTTTGATGTACGTAGGTCCTTACTTTTCCTACAAACAATTATTTTTATTTCATGGGTGACTTTTGTTGTATCGCAATTAATTTCGATTATTCACAAATTTATTTCCAAGTTATAAAAACTGTTGAAAGTAAGAGAGGCAATGAATAACCTACATAACGAGTTTGAGTGAATGGATGGCATATGACTCCCCACCCCGCAGGGACCAATGAAGAAGATACAGAGAAATGACTTACCATGATCAAAAAAAAAAAAAAAAAAAAAAAAAAAAACGGGAAGCTTGAAATGACATGGTAAATAAAATTATAATTTACCAGGAATGCATAGCAATATTTCAATAAAACTAGAAATTCTTGCAGTTTTTGAAGAATGAAGAACAGAATTTCGGAAAATCCAAACATTCTTTTCTTAGATATTTCAATATCACGAAAGTAACACCAAACCAAATGGTGGTGTATACTCTTTGGGACATTCTGGCCTCTGTATGCACGTTTTCTAGCGTTTAGAATATAATCATGTGGGTAGTAAAAACAAGCCAAAACTTCAGCGTGGCTGGAGTTGTCAACACGACGGAACTACTGAGGAAGACATGAGGCAAAAAATCAAGCTGAGAAACATATCCGTCAGAATTTCTGAGGGAAACGTGAAGTCAACTACTTGAGTGAGAAATTGAACAATGGAGAAGAATCTAACATGCCAGCAAGGTCAGAGGTATTAGAATGATGAAGCCAATTGACATGATCGGCATTGATGTCGCCGGACACAAAAATATTTAAAGATAATGTAGAGAGACGGCCTTATCAGAAATTCTCTTTAGCAAGCAACAGTCAAAAGAGAAAAGGAAAAGATAAAGAAAGAAAAAAATAACCGACTTAATTTAATAATGAACATTGGTAGCATAGAACAATCCGGAGACTTAAGAGACAGTTCTTTTTTTCTAGTGGGTGATGTTCGTTAACATAGACATGAAGGCAATGCATGTAAACACTATAATCCTTTCGAAAGTGATTGAGATATTAAGAGTCTACATGCCAGAAATGTTAGAGTTATTCGTGATGTAGCCAATTGACATAATATGCTTTGATGTCGTCGAACACAAAGATATTTAAAGACGAGTATAGAGAGACGGTCTTATCTATACTATCAAAAATATTATCTAACAAGCAACGGAGCAAGAGAGAAAAATTAACGATAAAGGATGAAGAGATAACTGACTGAGTTTAATAATGAAAGACGGAAGAATATGGAAGAACTGACCGGAGACTCAAGAGACAATTCCTATTTCAGTGAAAGATTAACGTGTCTTCTCTTTGGGACATTCTGGCGTCTGTATGCACGTATTCTAGCGTTTAGAATATAATGATGTGGATAGTAAAAACTTAAAATTTATAAATGCAATCCTTATTAGAAAAGAACATAATTCTTTACGCAGACCTTCGAAGGAGTTCTGATAAATATTTTGCCATCTATAAACACACGTCAAACACACCTTATATCACGAACTTTTATAAAATCCATACTTAAAGTGGCGAGGATATATCTACCTGCTACCACAATCGGTGTAACTTAAATTTTTTCACCTTCACATAAAACCTCCCCAAATCCAACTGCGGACAACAAAAACATATATGGATAAAAAAAACTATCTGAAAGAGTTAACACACACACACACACACACACACACAAACACACACAAATAAACACACAGAACACTAGTGAAACGGGAATATACATAATCATCCGAATTCCGCTCAGACAAAGTAGAATTATGATACACGTACACACATGAATAAAACACACGAACGCTGCTTGACAAGACAGATGCGCCTGAGGTCTGTTTAACCAATGGCAAACAAAGAACACAAAAATGAAAATACCAGAATTTAGTTTTACTCCATATTCCATTCTCTAGTGAAGCTTTAATAAAAGTTTTAATATTAGATTTATAAATGTTTTTATTTGTTCCTTATCCTATTCATATATATATATATGGAAATATAAATATATATATATATATATATATATATATATATATATATATATATATAATAATATAATATATAAAAAAAAAAAGAACAGTAAGATATAAAATCCGGTGTTCTTATAGATATTTTATTTTTACAAAATAGTGCTCAATGTAAATTTACAGAGCATTAATATTATAAATTAATTGATTTAAAATATGGTTATTTTCGCTACACAGTTCCAACCATGTTTCAAAATATAAGCTAAAACCCCTAATTTTATTTTTGCAAATAAATTAAAAGCATTAGTTCCATTTCATCTTCAAGCGAATTTTGGAGTAACTTTTTAAAAAATTACCGGTTTTTTAAATACACAGCTAAAATCACGTTTCCATGGTTACAGAATATTCTACTCAAATTGAACACGGGGTGTCTAGATTTTCCTTATGACAGTATCATTGTATCAGTTATTAGCTACATTTTGGTAAGGGGTGAGGATGTATTTTACACTGAAACCTGACGTCAGTTGAATGGATGTCGTCTGAATTTAAAAAAAAAAAAAAAAAAAAAATTGTTAACGGTAAAAAATTTTCAACGTCATCTTTTTAAAATTATTTTTTTTTTTTTTTTTTACAATACTTTTTTATTTAACTACGATTTGAAATATTGGAAATTTTTTTAATTTTTTTTTTACTATATTCTTTTTAAGAACAGTTAAATGTATTAGAATCCATTATATTATGTAGGATTATTTTAACATTAAGTTTAAGTATGTATATGAGGTTACATTTTTTTTTTTTTTTTTTTTTGTATATGACTATGACAGCAGAAATGGTTACTTAATTTCACTGATTCAGTAAACTTTTTATATATAAACCTATTATTATAATATTTCACATGTAAGTACTGAGGACATGGGTCATTCAAAAGCTTACATGTTATGGTATTTCATATTAATTTTATTTTACTATAGGTGTTATTTTTGGATATTTTTTAATGCGTGTAGTATTATTTAAAAAAGAAATTTAGGTTAGAATTCATTCAATTTAACTACAATTTTAATTAAAAATTCAAAATTTTTTTAAAATTTTAAAATTTTTCATTGTTATATTTTAATAGACTATATTATATTTATAACAGAAGGAAAATTACTCATATTAAGTAAGATTTATTTTCCATATCAAAAATATGTAAATCTTTTTTTTTTTTTTTTTTTTTTCTTTATAAAGTAATATAGTCAATTATTTTTTTTTTTTAAATCAAAAATTAAAAAATTTTAAATTTTGGTAAAAATTTTAAAATTTTTAATTAAAAAAATAGTTAAAAATAACTTTAAATTTTCTAACCTGTTCTTGATTTACTTTATACAATGAAACTTTACTTTTAGGTTACATATATTTAAAAAAAATAAATAAATAAAGTAATAAATAAAGTTTTTTAAATCCATAAATAAATGATTGGCTAAAAGTAACCAAAAAATTAATATTACTAAAATAATTTTTAAAAATATAAAGGTTTAAAAAAAATAATTTAATATACTTGGATATTGAAAAATTTTAAACTTAGAGTTTATTGTAATATTCCTTCTATTTTTAATATAGTCTAATATAACTAACAATGAAAATATTTTCAAAAGTTCAAAAGTTTGTAATGCAAAAAAATTGAAACTAAAATTAAAGTTAAATTGAATGAATTCTAACCTAAAATTTCTTTTAAATAATACTACACGCACTAAAAAAGAATATAAAAAAAAGCAAATATAGTAAAATAAAATTAATATGAAATGCCATAAGATGTAAGCTTTTTGAATGACCCATGTCCTTTGTACTTACATGAAAATATTATATCACTAGGTTTATATATATAAAAAAAAAAAAAAAAAAAAAAATGTAATATATATACATTAAACTTGAATTAATACATAAAGTTTACTAATTCTGAGAAATGACTTAGATAGTTTTGTAGTCTGGGCCATTAATATTACTTAAATAATATCTAAATTAAAAGTTTAAAATTGTAATTTATATATACTTTGAGGAAAAAATTTTTTACTTACTATGAGTAATTATCCTTCTGTTATAAAGTAATATAGTCTAAATTAAAACTAACAATGAAAATATTTTAAAATTTTAAAGTTATAATTTTAAAATTGAAATTAAAATTGTAGTAAAATAAAATGAATTCTAACATGTTATTTATACATACATATGAAACTTTATTAATTAGGTTACATATATTTGAAATAAATAAATTAATTAATTAATAAATAAATAAAGTTTACTAAATCTGAGAAATGACTTAGCTAGTTTTGTAGTAAGTGCCATTATTAATATTACTTAAATAATATTTAAATAAAAAAAAAAAAAAAAAAAAAAAAAAAAAATTTACATATACTTTGATATGGAAAAATAATTTTACTTAATATGAGTAATTTTCCTTCTGTTATAAAAGTAATATAGTCTATTAAAACTAAACAATGAAAATATTTTAAAATTTTAAAGTTGTAATTTTGAATTTGTAATTAAAATTGTAGTTAAATTGAATGAATTCTAACCTAAATTTCTTTTAAATAATACTACACGCATTAAAAAAGAATCCAAAAATAACACCTATATAAAATAAAATTAATATGAAATACCATAACATGTAAGCTTTTGAATGACCCATGTCCTCAGTACTTACATGTGAAATATTATAATAATAGGTTTATATATAAAAGAAAAGTTTACTGAATCAGTGAAATTAAGTAACCATTTTGCTGTCATATCATATAAAAAAAAAAAAAAAAAAAAATGTAACCTCATATACATACTTAAACTTAATGTTAAAATAATCCTACATAATATAATGGATTCTAATACATTTAACTGTTCTTAAAAAGAATATAGTAAAAATAAAAAAAAAAAAAGGAAAATATTTCAAATCGTAGTTAAATAAAAAGTATTGGAAAAAAAAAAAAAATCTTTAATTTTAAAAGATGACGTTGAAATTTTTTTACCGTTAACAATTTTTTTTTTTTTTTTTTTTTTTAAATTCAGACGACATCCATTCAACTGACGTCAGGTTTCAGTGTAAAATACATCCTCACCCCTTACCAAAATGTAGCTAATAACTGATACAATGATACTGTCATAAGGAAAATCTAGACACCCGTGTGTTCAATTTGAGTAGAATATTCTGTAACCATGGAAACGTGATTTTAGCTGTGTATTTAAAACCCGGTAAATTTTTAAAAGTTAAGTAAAAATTCGCTTGAAGATGAAATGGAACTAATGCTTTTAATTTATTTAAAAAAAAAAATAAAATTAGCTTTTTTTTTAGCTTCTATTTTTGAAACATGGTTGGAACTGTGTATAAAAAATAACCATATTTTAAATCAATTAATTTATATATATATATATATATATATATATATATAAGAAATATATATATATATATATATTATATATATATATATTATTAATTTAGCATACCTACGGACGATAATAGTATGTCCCCATTCACATAAATATATATAAATACTGTATGTTGGTATGCATATGAATTCGTCTCCAGCTAAAATTGGTCAATTTCTCTGTCTTTAAAAAAAGAGAGGATTTCAGACAAAAAAAATGTCGAAAAAAAGAATCTCATCTCGGGATACAGCTACCGATTCCGTTTTATACGGGGAATTTTTTGCCTTGAGCCTACAGGCTCGAATACCCAACATTAAATTATATATTGTGTTACATCTGACCGCATTAAATGATTTATAATATAGTTGGAGATATATAAAATTTGAATTCTAAATAACGTCGCTGGAAAATCTTATATGTTGTTGTTCTTGTAAATAATATCGTTCATTTTATTCGTTTGATTATTCAGTAATATTAAATAGGTTAAAAATATATATATATATATATATAAATATATATATATATATATATATATATATATATATATATTATAATGAGAAAAACAGTAATATATTAAAGCGTTTAAAGCATTAATTTAAAAATATTTGAATCAATATTTTAATGTAGAGCTGTAAATATTTATAAATCTTATACAAAAATATGTACAAAATTCTAATATAACATGCATAAGACATATATATATATATATATATATATATATATATAATTATTATTTGAAAAAATATGAATTCCTTGTTTTTTTTTAATAAAAAGTTCTGATGTTTCAAAAACAAGATTCAAAAACCTCAATATAATTATTGAAATTAAATTGAAAAAAGTATCATTTATGTTTCATCATCAAAGAAAAACTTAGAATAACCAATTTGAAATATACGCATCTTTATAAGAATGTTCATTCACAAAATTCATTACTATGGAAACAAATTTTTGATGTGTAAAGCATTATAAAAGACTATAGGACCAATTATTTATCCATACATGGGGCGATGAGTTCATATTCATAGCTTTCTCAAGGTTATTAGCATTTAAGTGAATATAATGAACTCGATGAATTCAAATTTTAGTTTCTCTCGAACCTCAATGCGAACCGCAATCCATTTCTTAATCATGAATCAAAACTAAAAATAAAATTCAAAATTCAGAAGCATTTTGGTGGGGGTGATAAAAAGAAAACAAGGTTTAAATTAGCCATTTATTTTTCAATCAAAATCGCCATTTGTGGAAAAATCGGCGTTTTAAATAATAAAATGTAAAACAGAATAACTGGAAACGATAAATCAGAAATTTTGTAAAATAAAAAAATTTAAAAACGAAATGAGTTTTTTGTCATGTCTGTGCGTTTAATGTTGTATGTGTATTTATGTATATATATATGAATGTGTGTGCCCATGTCTGTTTGTGTGCATTCGTAGTTCTTTTGCGTCTAAAAATTATTAAAAAAAATAATTATTTATTAATGAAATGTAATTATTACTTTTTATAATATTTTATAAAAAATGTTTAAATCCCAGTCCTTTTCGATATCTCGTTTTTTAAGAAATTAATTTGGTATTTTTTAATATCAAATTTTTTCTTATTTTATATAGAAAAAAATTTAAAATTATTATTTTTAAAAAAATTTTTAGTATCAAATATGAAAATATAATTAATTTATGTTCCTAAATATCAAAAATAAAGAAAAAATCAAAAGATATTTTTATTTTCAAGAATTAGATGCTTGCATAATGTAATAAAAACGCCATTTTATTTTTCAAACTGATTAAAAAAGTTTATACAAAATATTTATTTTTTAAAAATATGTTTTAATTTTTCAGTGATTGATCTTGAAATTCATTTAAAAGAAAAGATTTTTTATTAAATAAAAACATGTTTGAAATATAAAAAAAAAGAACAAATGTTTAATGCCATTTGCATAGATGTATGATTGATTTTAAAAAAATTTTTATATTATTTTGTTCTTTTATCAATTGTTAGTTTATATTTAAAAAATGATTTACGAAAAAAGACATAATTCTGATATCTCAATTGAACTTTTTCTTGACCAGTGGCGTAAAAGAAAAAAAAATGAATTTAAATTGGTAGAGGACGGCCTAGGGTGCCAGCACAGGAAAAAACTCAATGTCACCCCCAAACAAAATTTTTCAACCAGGCTGGGTGCCAAAAATAGTTTGAAAACAGTGGTGGACACAGGATTTCGCAGGCGGGCATATGACCCCCAGAAATAATTTATGACCCAGGATTTTAATGTTTTGTCCCCAATCAGAAATTTTCTAATAAATTGTCGGGAAATTTGTGAGTAGGAAAAATAGCAATGTTTTCAGCTTATATGTTTCAGTTATTACAATCTTATTACTAACAAGAGACATTATTTGTAACATTTTATCGGATGATATGGTGTTTTAATCTGCATCATTAATAACAACAAAGCGAAATAGAGAAGCCAAAAAGTGCAACAATTTCACACTTGTTGTGTATCAATTAGATGAGATACAATTTTCCATTTAGTTTCGATATACTTTTGAATATATCTCCTAGTGTTAGGACGATTAATCGGAATCGAAGAATCGGAAAAATTAGAACTTATAGATAATCGGAAAAAAATAGATAATATTTTCCGATTTAAAAACGATTATTTTAAAATTTTAACTTAATTTTCCATTATTGGTTAAATAATGATATAACTATTTATTGTTTTTAAATTATCACTAAAACTAAAATCATAATAACATCAAAATACGAATAAATTTATTTTATTGTTTGAATAATAAATAAAAAAACAAAAATAATCTTTGCATAATTTCTCTAGGTAACCTTTAAAAGAATGCAGTTGATTTACAATGTTCAAAAAATGTTAAAAATTAAATAGAACATTTTTTGTCAAGAAAAATACTTTCAAACATCATTGATAATTAAATGATTCATATCAGAAAATGATGCAACGGAAAATTGGACACCGGAAAATTAGCAACAGAAAATTACGTCAACCATGAGCCATTGGAGACTGTTCGGATCTGGCTGTGCTGTCCATTGAAAAAAGCTAAAACAAGACAAACATATTTTGACGATGTCATTGACCAGTTTGCCACAATGAAAACATGAAAACATTCATTTTAAGACCATAAAAACAAATGTCATTATTTTGTCATTGCCTTGTTTTGTATTATTTATATAGAATATATTTAATTTTTGTTTTGATTTGAACTGATTATTTTGTGGTATTGGATTTTGTCTTGGATCATACATGTAAACAGTAACGTACCATTTCAGTAGAGTAAATATAGAGGTAGAAATGTATGAAAATTTAGCTACAGCTAACCATTCAGCATAGGGTGAATCAGGGGTCATTGGGGAACATTTGAGCGGACCACTCCGGGTGACGTTTACTCTAGCTACGCCACAAATTATTGAAATCATAAGATTATGATATTGATTTCATAGGAAGACGAATTCAGTTAATTTCGCATTTTTTTAGTAATCTAAAAACTGTTTTTTATTTTTTATCTCGTATCAAAATTTTTTCTGCAGTTTTTATTTACAGATCAATTGCATCAAGAATTAAATGTAAATAGTTTTTTTAAATTTCTTTATGAAAAAAATAAATATTTATTTTATTTTTTTTCATTATTTGAAAACAAGTAAATATTCAGAAACGATTTTTAACTGATAAAAAAATATTTTATATTACAAAATTATAAAATTTACTATGGAATAATTGATTTATACAAATTCACATTCGAATATAAATTACATTTATTTAAAAACTATATAAATTTTTTAACTTTAGGTAACGCCTTTAAACCCTTCATATTTATTTGTTATATTAAAAAATAAAAGGTATTTTAAGACAATAAAAATCAATTCTTAAACTAAACTGCAAAGGAACAGAAATATCTGAAATTTTTTGTCAATATAATTAGGAAAGAAACATGAAATTTTTTTATATCATTTATAACATATGCAAATATTTATCCAACTATAAATGGGTATTATTTAATTTCATCAATTGAACCTTTCAAAAAAAAAAACACAAAAATATTTTCAAAGCATATTAATTTGCAATTTAATTAATTTTTTGTTTTAATTCATCCATTAAAATTTTTTCGAAATACTATAAAATACGGTATAATTCCATTTGAATTTTAAATTTTCAATTAAAAAAAAAGGAATCAAATTTTCTTTTATTTATATATAAAAACTATATAGTAGAGCCCGGCGTTGCCCAGGGATATAACAGTAAGAGATAGATCAAGTATCCACCATCATAAAGACTGAAAAATAAAATTGACAAAGATTATTGTTTAAGGTTGACGGACATACATAATCTTAATTTGTTTTTTTTTTTTTTTTTTTACGAATTGGTCAAACCCAAACTCAAACAAAAAACATTGTTTTCAATCGTTATGAGTCTCCCGATTGAATAGAATTTTATTATAAACAATTGTCTTGTAAATGGAATTTTTAAAGCATTCTGAATGTAAAATTAAAGAAAAAAAGTGTGCAAGACAATAAGAAACACTACATGCCAAAAAAAAGTGAAGTTTTGTTGAAATCGGTTGAAAAATGTAGGTAGCCTTTCTGTAATCTTTTAGTTTTACAATTTATGATTTTTACTTATTGAATACAGTAAAAAAATTGCATATTTTGCTTGTGGTGATTCATAATTAGAATTCTGATTTGAATATATTTTCCACTCGTTGTTTCTAATACAAAAAATATTAACTTTATTTGGGTTTATTAATTATGATCTAACAAATCTTATTCATTTAGTAGCCTTTCTGTAATAATAATCTTTTACAATTTATGATTTTTACTTATTGAATACAGTAAAAAATTGGACACCATATGTATTTAAAGTAGTTTCCCGTTCGGTTATTATTTTTAGTTGGGACTTGTGTATGTTTAGATTTCATTATCTTTCCCTAAAGATAAAGAATTTATCCGATGTTTGTATTCGTACAATCAGTAGAGATCGTTAGATTATTGTTTAAGGTTGACGGACACGCATGTCTTAATTATTTTTTTTTTTTTTTTTTTTAGGAATTGGTCAAACCCAAACTCAAACAAAAACATTGTTTTCAATCGTTATGAGTCTTCCGATTGAATAGAATTTTATTATAAATAATTGTCTTGTAAATGGAATTTTTAAAGCATTCTGAATGTTAAAATAAAAAAAAAAAAGTGTGCAAGAGAATAAGAAACACTACCTGCCAAAAAAAAAAAAAAAAAGTGAAGTTTTGTTTTATCGTCTGAAAAATATAGGAAATCGATCCCATATTTAAAGGAACCCACACACAAACAACCCGATGTGAGTTGTCCCCCTTCCATTTTTTCACGATGTCTCTTAATCGTGTTTTCAAATTGATTTTGTGCAAAAAACAATTATATTTTTCCCATTTTTGGCGCTGTTAGAACCTACCACAAGATAATTTTATGTAGTCCTGTGAAGTTTTGTTGAAATCGGTTGAAAAATGTAGGAAATCCGATCCAATATATAAACGTTACAGACACACACACACACACACACACACACACACACACAATCTGCGTTTTATAATAAGTAAGATTATGTATTGTGCTGAAGTTTTGTCAAGTAACAATACTTATAAATGTTAAACAGATGAGTTAAATAGAAATGTATATATTTGCTATTGTCCCTATTGAAAATGCCAGAACGGAGAATATGTAACCGTTTTGTAGTTTTAAAATTGGATTTTAGTTAGGTCAAAATTTCGCAATTGATTTCCAAACACGTGTTCGTTTGGACGCGTGATAAAAATAGTTTTAAGTAAAGGTTAGTGCGTTATTTTGGTTGATTACTACAGTTAATAAAAGAGTTAGATCCACACTGGGAGGATCTGAACCTGTGTTCTTAAGCAAATCTTTGTAAATGACAACATTCACATATTTATAGGATACAAATCCTATATCATTCAACAAATGACTAAAAAACACAAAGTAGATTTGCACACCCGCAAAATCGGATCAAAACGACTAAAAACAGATTTCGCAATAAGGTGTGAATTTCATTTTCTGACCAATGAAAGGAGGCGATTTGCTAAAAAAAAAAAAAAAAAGATAACGAGCCAGTGTGAAAAAAAGTCAACAATAAATAGTTTCAAGTCAGTCACCAGTCAGAAGTGCGCAGAGATCATAGAGGACAGAAGACTGACAGTAAATTCCATCACTGACTCAACCCGACACCAAGAGCCGAAAGTAGAGTAGGAAAGGACAACAACAACAACAAATTTACAACTGACTCCTAAGTACATTTTCCTCTTATCTTTTATTTCTCATCCACACTCTCTTTTTCAACTTAAATTGATCGCCCCTTTTTCCTTTACTCATATACAAAAACAAAAGAAAGAGACATTACTCTGTTACTCTGTTGAAAGACAGCGAACACAGACATTTTTGTCAAAATCACATTTTGCTTAAACTAACAAAAGCATTAATCTTTTTTACCCTATTCACAAGATAATAAATATACAATGTTCTATTTTCTACAAACGTTCCTTATAGTGTTGTTTCTTCTTGAAATTTGCGTTTTATTTTGTGGGCAGGGTATCCCGTATTAAAATCTCCTCTTAATCCGGGTACGCTTAACCCTACATATTAAATAATATTTCTTATGCATAATGCCGTTTCATTCCACAAATTGTATATATAATAAAGAGTTATCATTTCATAAGTTCTATAAATCATTCTATATGTCATTCTGTTCACTTCATAAATAGCGATGTCATTCCATATATGTACAGGGTGTGATGGGTAAATTGTCACCATTTTAGATTTTTTAAAAAAACATGCGCGTTATTTGTTTTCGATTTTGTCGACTGCACAGTATAACAGGGTAAGATGGGCTCTGTCTAAGAAAATCTGGAGACAGCATATTGCACTGCTTGGCATTTTTGAAGCTCAATACGAATATTTAATATTTCATATTTTCCAATTTCATTTTGAATTTGTAGGTCTGATGAATTGGATCGTGATTACGATTCCAATGTAATAAATTATAACCTTGGAATATTAGTGTTTGAGACATTTTTTATTATTATTATTATTATTATATATATATATATAGGTACTTTCAAAAATGTGATCATATATGATGCCCATAACATAATAAAGACAAAAGTTTATCCTCGAAATACTTGTTTTATTTATAAGAGTGTTGTGATGTGGGGTCTGGAGAATTAAACATGATTATCTCCCCTGAATTAAACTTCATTTAAGAACGCACATTCAGCAGACGACATTCTGATATTTTAACTTTTATTTTCTTTTTTTCATAGCAGGGAAAACTATGGAAGCTGCTAAAAATTTATTTGTAATAAGCATAATCTTGATGGTAATACAATGTTTTACTTACAAGAACACCTGCACTTTAAGGGAATATAAATTATTGCCGGGAGGATACAACATTTATATGGCGAATGGCGTCCAACCAATATTTAAAACCGTGAAAGGGATAACTATCAGCAAATGCGGCCAAATGTGTGCAGATGAAAAATTCTGCAATGTGTGGCGATTTGGTGGTCAAACCTGTCAGATTTTCCATGCCATGAAAGACAACGTGACAGCAAGAATATCAACAGATACAACAAAGACATATTATGAAACAGGAGAAGGTGAGATCCAGACGTCATTACTATTTAAATATAAATCATTTCGATCGTCTTTAATAAAATTCAGTTTATAAATTTAGTCATCCAAATATCATTTTACGTCTAAGCTACACTCATTAAAATTAAACGGATGGAAGAATACGATAGACAAATTGTATATATCAGACTAAAGATGGCTAACTGGTCGATAATCGCAACATTAAATTACCTAGTAAAGCTGCAGTTATCAAATTTCATTTTTCTCGTCGTATCATTATTTTCATCATTATTATTTATTTTCATATTGATCTTTATCATCGTCATCAATAAAATTCAGTCTATTTTTTAACTATCCAGATTTTTTTCATGTAATATTCACTCATTGCAATTATTCTTATTGCAATTATCATATTTCTTGTTGTTATGGCATTATCGATATTAATATCATTATCGTTTTTAGACTGATCTTTATCATCGTAATTCTGATGGTCATATTCATGAACACAACACATTCAAGTATCAACTAAAATCAACTGGGCTAGAATAATCGGCATTATCATCAAGAAAAGCAACAAATTTACAATCGTTGTTCTCATTCTAATATCAGGTAAAATCATCGTCATCATCGTCGTCGTCGTTGTCGTCGTCATTAAATCATCATTGTGTCCATCCAAACAAAATTTGTAGCAGTATCAGTTGTCAGCCGATATCATATTTTTTTCTAGGATACTCTTTTTTTATTCGTCCGAACTCAATCTCAGACAAGATCGCGTAAATCTTATCTGTAACTCGTCGTATAATTTGTCTTTGCGTTCAGGATAAGTCGAGAAATAAGGCTGGATTCGCTTCTCTTTGCAAGCGTTATTAAATTCATTTTATTGTTTTAAACATAATTATTAACTGGTACCTTCATTTCTATTTTTCTCTAGCCATTCGGGATACACTTCTGAGAATTTTCATAATTTTTATACAATTATTAGTCCCGCCAGATCCCCCTCCATCGATTAAAAGTTAGAATCAGGCCTTGTTAGTACTTTAGTCATCTATATTTTATGATTCATATAATCTTAATTCAGGGTAAACGTAATTAAAATTATCATATTACTTAGCATTGTCGTTATGACATTATCAATATTTTCATCATTATCATATTCATATTGATCCTTATCATCGCCATATTCATCAACGAAATCCATTCACGTATAAACCTCATCATTTATCTTCATCTTCATTGGCTTTATCACCATCTTCAACATCTTTGCCATTATCTTCATGATCATTTTCACTATTTAAACATGTATAATTCGACATCAGCATCCGAAATCATTTTCGGTGCCTGAAGACACCGTCACGGTTTACGTATTCTGCCCCCCACCCCCTGGTCAAAAGTAAATATAAAGTTCAATCTCCCGGTTCTTTTACCTGAGAAACTTTCATCCTTCTTCGTTCTCCCATTTTAAGATTTCAAATTTTGCAACTTCATTTAATCATATTCTATGACAGTATTTTGCTCAGCCAATGAACTTTTCCGTCGACCCTCATACAAATGTTAAGTGGAGAGTTATAAGCTATTTTATCTGCTCGTAGATTTAAAATCCCTCGTCGTTCCTCCGTTTAAAATGTTCCAGTTTTTCAAAAGATAATTGTTTCCTAAATATTAAAATGTATTATAACCATTTAAACTTGTTGACTAAAACAATTACTTTGACTTTTCAGTTAAAAAAGACCCAACGGTACATTTGCATATCAGCAGAAATACTGTTCTCTTAGAGTGAATTAAAGACTTTATAATTTCTTATCAGAAATGTCTTGCCTAATCTCGGATTCTTAGCATGTGATTCGCTTTACCTAAATTGAATAGAGGAAAATTATCAAGCTCTCATTTTCAGAGAACGCGCGCCATTTTAAAAATTGAAAAATCAGAAACCGGAGTTTATAATATATTTATTATGGAAACATTTACAAATGTTAAATGTCGACTTCTGTTCAAGGGTTGTAGGCTCTTTTGTCTGCGATCCTAAGTTCAAACCAAGGTGTTTAATTAAGCTTTGACTATTCCCTTTCAAGAGTTTTGGACTTAGCAATTCCTTTGAAAAATGAATGTATTAACTAAGCTTATGAGAACCATTTTCTAATACATTTGATGACATTGCAATTTATTTTATACGTGTTTTTTTTTCCAATTGATTTTTCAAAATGGATTACAATCTATTTTATGAAAGGAACAAGATTTGCATCAACCTTTTAGGAAATGGAGACTACGAAATTTATTCCCGTTTTCACGCTATCACATATACAGAATCTTATATGGGCTCAAACTGACACTGATAATTAATTCTGAAATTTTCTCCACTTTTAGATTTAAAACATAGGAAACTTTCGGACCATTTGTTAATGAATTAAAGTGTTTAACATTTCTTCTCCGAAATGTCCCGACGAATCTCATATTCTGGGCGTGATATTAAATTTTACCTAAACTAAATACAGAAAAAATTGGCAAGCTTTCATTTTCATAGACCAAGCATTATTTTAAAATTGAAAAAATCAGAAACAAGGATTTATAACTGATTTATTACGTACATATTTACAAATGTTAAAATTACAAATGTTCTGTTCAAGGGTCATAGGCTCTTTTCTCTGTAATCCTAAGTTCAAACCAAATAAGCCAGTTAATCCTATTAAAATATTTAACTCTTTGTAATTGCTTTGGACCAAACGTTATGCTAAGTGACATTTTGAGCTCAATCTTCAGTTGAATTTAGGGAGATGGTCTTAAGAGTTGGATTCCAGCACATTGCAATCTTAACTATTGTCCTGAATTCTTCCGCAGTTTTTTCATTGATATTTGGAGTTCTTTACCTATAATGAAAGTAAGATGATTCTAAAATGTTTTCTTGTTTTCCCGATAGAACACATATCCAATCTTATATCTGTTTAAACTGATATTGCTAAATATTTCTGAATTTTGCATAGTTTACGTTTGTTCCTCTTGCTTTCAGTCTCTCCTGTGAGTATCAGATTTTCTAAGCCCTCTTTCTTCATTATGGGCCATAAATTTCGCTCTCCTTTCCTTTTTATTTCCATTTTATAAAAAATGTCGTCGTTGCTCTCATGTGCAGTCTATGGTTTTCTCAGCATCATTCTACAGAAGACGTTTCTGTTGCTTCAAATCTCTTCTTCATCTGTGAGGAGATTGTCCAACATTTCCAATCATATGGGAGGACAGATGTTATGTAACAGTACGATGCTCTTTTCTTCACGAATGCTTCCAATTTCTTAATATTTTACTTAACTTTAGGAAAGCAGCAACACTTATCTTAATATATCTTCGGATTTCGGTGACAAACATCCCGTCCTCCACTCTCAACTCTTGGTTTTAACAATGATAAATTAGAAAGTTCTGAAAAAAAAATCACTTTTACGTCTTTCAGGTTAAATTTTATTTGATCACCAATAACACGAAGCCATTTCAAATCAAATTTGATGCTCAAGGAACAGATTCACAAAGTTGGTTTACCATGTCACGTGTGCTTAAGTCGCCATGGAATGATTTTTACAAAGGAACTTCTCATATTTATTTTGGTATCATTCAGAAGTAAGTAAAAGTTTTCTTTGCCGTGCTGATGTTACTACATGCCTTACTTCTTGCCTATCTCACACAGCGAATTTTTTCTAAGCTCTATACTAAACATTAAATCTCTTTCGAAAAAAGAACTAAACAAAATGAACACGAAAAGATCAGCTTTAAAAAAGGACTCGTAACTGGAAAAGCCGAATGAAAAAAGAATGTTAACATAAATACTTTTTCACACTCAACCCAGTTCTGCGGAATCAGAATCAACGTTGAGTTTAAGCAAGCGAATGAGCTAATTGGAGTAAAGTGCCATGCAGATTTATATTTTTCCCCCTTGTGACGAATGCAGCTATCGATTTTGTTTTTGCATGCTGCATTCGTGTCAGTCATCCGTTGGCTCTCACACTGGCCAATAGAATCTTCCTGACTATTCGTGGCAGCCAGCTATAGGCTCTCACTCTGGCCAGTAGAAAATGGCCACAATCTACATGAAAACTTCTGTAGAAGCATGAAAAATCGATTATTTCCACTATCGATGGGAGTTGGGAAATGCAAAGTCGGTCTTGGCTTTCCTGCTAACTTGGAGCATGTGCATGTAAATTTTAGTGCAAATCCGTCGAAAATTGCAGCCGTGCATTCGTTACACACAGACACGCACAAATCCTGCCTTATATATATATATATATATATATATATATATATATATATATATGCTGTAACCTGGATTACACGATGCCTTTCGGTCAGCGACTTTAAAAAATGTTAGTTGGTATCAACTAGTACTAATGACTGGAATTAATTTCATGACGTTTGTCGTAGTGATTAAGTAATATGGTTGAAGAACTCCGAATGAGTATCTCTGGACTGCCTGGAAATAATATTGTCGAGAAATACAAGATGTGAAGAGAAATAAATAACAATGACGTCATACACAGTTTTTATTGAAGTTCAGAATCGTTTAAACCAAATCTTTGTAGGTTGAGGTAGTCATGATTCAGCGAAATATTATATTTTTATGCATGGTGTCTGTGTGTTCCTTTAGTCATAGATTATAAACTTAAACTTAATTTTGGTTGTTATCGTCAGAGCTTTTTAGTCGTTGTATTTCCCGGCCCTCTTCAGGTGTCTAGCGAAATTGATAACTTCTCCGAGAATTTCGATTTAAATTTACGACTATAAATTAATCTAATTCCACTGTCCATATTAGTTGTTATTTATTTTCTATTCATTCTATCTTGTTAATTTATCTTTGCAATATCGTTTGGGGTTTTCTGTGGGTTAATACATGAGTAAATAAGTCTTGTTCACTACCAAGACCGGGGATTGAACTTACGAATGTCATAATTAACAATTAGATATCTACGCATCTGTCAGTGTTTAAGCAAAAGCAAAAGACTTATGAATTTTAGTTCTCATTGCTGACAGCACTTTTCCACGTGTAAGATTGGCGCTATAATATCTTCCTCCTCAAAGTTTCTTCCACTTTTTCTGGTGTTGTTATCAAGATATCAAAGTCTATATTTTCAGCTCCTTCAGAAGTTTTTATGTTTCCAAATCGACGAGAGGCTGCAATGGCGATACAGCTTGGTTCATTGTCTCTGAAGAAGGGCACTATTGTAATTGGGAAAAAAAACCGACGTATCCATATATAATTTATTCTGATAAAGACAATGCCACTCGATTGATTGATGGTAAGATTTTCTTTGGCCATATATTTCATTTTTGCATCAGTTAAGAATTATAATTTTGAATTCCGAAATACTTGAATATCATAAAATGCTTCATCTCTTTAACGATAAGCCGTCGTGAATCGGCTAATACTTTCTCATAAAAAAGAAATCGAATAGAACATTCGGAATACTAAATCATCTTCAACATGTATATAATACCAGTGCTATCACAGTTAGAAGTTATTAAGCCATATTCCTATAGCGCCAGTTTAAAATGAATCCTTCTTCCGCACCTCATATAATTTGACTGTTGCATAACATCCTTATCATTGATTTCAACTAAAAATTTGAACATTTTGCTACATATGTCAGTGAAGGATTCATTATTAAAAAAACTATAGTTTACGAGAGTGGGCTGAAAAGCTCATTGGCTGATTATGAAGGACGGATACTAGAGCTGTGAATTTTTGCATGCATTAATTTCAACTCTTTTTATTAATAACTGCATTGATTCTTTCCGGGTAAGAGGCTGGGCTGAAAAGTTCATAGGCTGACTATGAATGACGGATGCTTGAGCTGTGTAATGCATTAATTTCAACTCTTTTTATTAATAACTGCATTGATTCTTTCGCGGTAAACTGACATCTGACTTGTGAAAGAAGACTTCATATGTAACTAGTAGCGACTTCCCATGAAAATGGGCACAATTTGGCAACGTGGTGTTATCAAGTGCCTCTAGAAAAAGTATTTTGCCTCCAAGGGCATTCACACTGAAATGGTTAGTACATTAGGAGATAACGTCCAAGCTCTATGAGCAGTGGGCAGCTGAATTTAAGAGGGGGGAGAGAGTATTGAATATGAGCTATGACTACCATCACAAACATTGTGATGGCAGTCATTGGAGGCAGATATTGTAGGCAAACATTGATGACATTAACCGCATGGTGATAGATAAGAGGCGATTGACAACAAATCAAATAGTCAGTGCTTTTAGCATATCCCATAATAGTCTTGAGAATATTACGCACAATAAAGTTGGCATGATGAGAATTTCTACACAGTGAGTTCTATGTCTTCTTAGACAGATCAAATGTGCACAGGGTGAACATATCATACAAAAATCTGACACTGTTTAAGGCAGATGGTTTCTTTGAACTTTTCCTAACCTTAGATGAGTGCTGGGTTCATCACTTTGAGCCAGTGAGAAAAATTCATTATTCTTGTTCAAAATGCCTACACCATATCTGGTGAGTAATATGTCAGCATCATGAGGCAATTAGGAAAGTCTGTCAATGTTAAACACACAGGAGAACTGACGAAAGGGATCTTGTTTCATCAGGACAATGTTCCAATATACAAGCTCTTACTTTCAATGGCTGCCTTGCGTGACTCTGACTTTGAACTTGTTTATCGCCCTCTCTATTCTCCTGGTTTCACCGCATCTTTTGTGAATAAAGACTTGGCTGGGAACCAGCATTGCATAGATGATGACAGCATTTCTGCTGTTGTTGACTTTATTGACAACTTACCCAATGGGATGCAAAGATTGCAAGAACGACTGAAAGGTGTAGGCATCTCAAGAGTAACTGGTATTTACCCAGTCTCACTATTGAGAAAGTATGTGATACAATGTAGAATTTAGTGTGGAGAACCCAAGCCTCTACACACGAGCCAATGGTCAAAATATATCCAGTCCCTACCATCTCAGGATCGAGAACTTTGTATTGTCTATTTTCCTCAGTTGAATCTTCGTCCGTAGACAGAGCCCCGACTGAATTGCATTCTGCCCGAGGACTGATTTTGACAATCGCGAGCCAGACAGCGGATTGCTTGACTCCTGACATTTGATCGCAAGAGTAAATATATTGATAAATAAACCTTATTTAAACACATTCCATGAGAGTATCTTGGTCAGCTTACGAACTTTTCAGATAATAATTTTGATAAAGGAAGAAAAAAAACCGAAAAACAACCAAAAATATTTTACTCATTCTAATCATAAATATTCTGATTTCAGAAAAGTCAGGAATTGGGAGAATGATAATAGAACAATAATAGTAAAGGGTGTTTCATTAAGACGGATTATATATAAGGGTGTTTCATTAAGACGGATCAAAGTCATCAGTAAATAAATCAATGTTATTGATGAACATTTTATTTATTTTTCTATTGGATCATATAATTTAAATCTTAGCAATTATGTATGAAAAATAATATCGCCCAAATATCTTTCCAAGGCTTTGGCGGCACACCTCCTAAATTTTTGATGATGTCTCTGCTTAGTTGCCCCTCGATCCCACCAATATGCCTTACTATCTCATCCTTCAACTGTTGAATTGTTGTTGGCTTGTTGGCATAGACCTTACTTTTGCGATGACCCCAAAGGAAGAAATCTAAAGGCGTCAAGTTGCACGATTGTGGCGGCCAGTTGTTTTCGCTGTTTCGAGAGATGATGCGATCTCATTGCATTTTTGTTTGAACGTCCATTTTCGTAATAGGCTTCAATAACTTTAACACGTTGTTTGATTGTTAATCTTTCCATGGTTGAAATTGCCAAAGGCCTAAGTTGTTAAATCTGAAATAAAAAAAAAAAAAAACATTAGACGCTTAAATTTAATTCACTTTAAAACAGGCCTAAGTTATTGGAACACCTTTTATATGCACAATTATTAGTATAGGGAGATGTGCTTTTAGTGTTTAGAGCTTGTACTGCTCGATAAACTTCAAGTCTGTCAGAATTGTGAAAATATTAGAAAAATGAAAAACACATGAAAATGATAAAGAATTGCTGTAATAATATCAGCTTCATATAATCCAAATATTTTTCAGTCATTTATTCATTCTTTATTTGATGTTTTAAATTCATTTTTCGTCATTTTTTCTGATTCTTTTTTTAGAACAACCTCTTGCTGATGGCCTGGCTATTTACATATCCTTTTAACCGTTGTGAAAGTCGAAAGATATATTTCCATTTGAGATATCCCAAAAGAAGACACTGCTGCATACCATGGATGATGGCTCATCTCTTTCCCATTCCGCATATAAGCGGATATTCTTTTTAACTTTTTATTAATTTTACTAACTACTATTATTTTATATTGTTGAATTTAATATCAGTTATGGACACATGTAGTTTCATATGCTATATATTTATAAACATTCTATAATTAGCGTTTTAAAGCAATAAATTATAGAGAACATACGTTAATAGGGGAATCTCGTGAAAAAAATTCCTTTTCGAACGCATTTTTCTTAGCCTGTTCCTATGTTAAATTTTTCTATTTTCTCTATTAGATATTCTTTTTAAGTCTCAAACTAATAGCTAACAATATAATATGTTTTTCTTATCATTAGCAAATGCTGTTCGTCTATATGTTTACACTTGCTTAATTTCTGTATAATAGCTAATAAAATATTTAGTATATTGTCAATAGGAAACAATAACGTTGTTCATCCATATGCTTATAACAATTGTATTTCTGTATTTTCGCCAGTAAAACAATTCATAGATTGTCCATTAAAATACTTGTTGTTGTTCTCTCAAAAGTTGTTCTTTTTTTTCCAAATATTAATATCGTCTGAAGTTTTTTAATCATTTATTTTGTTCTTTCAATGCTTTATTTCATTTCATGTCTCTCGCTAATCTTCGTCATTCCGCGGCAAATGTTCTGACGAATTACGTACTATCATTTCTTACCTTCTCAGCTAAAATGCCTCTTACGCAGGGACTAACCATCCCAATTCACTTCGTATTCCATTAATAGAGAAGAAGTTTCACATGAAAAGTTTCTTTCGAAGAACAGCTAAATTTGGAACAAGCTCCCGTGATGATGTTTTCGCGGCCACTACATTTCTAACCTCTTCCAGCCTATGATTAACCGTAATATTTTACAATATATCCTGATAAACTATACATATAATCACTGATCGCTGACGCAACATCTTACAGTAACCCACTATCTTGAGTGGCTCTTGAGAGTTGTCTTGAAAGAAAATTAGTAAAATAAATAAAATAAAAACTAGACAAAACATCAAACATATTTTTTGATTATCTAAAGCAAGAATTTTGTTTGAAAATCAATAAGTTTATAAGTCGCGAATTACTTTGAATGATGTTCTCAAGACTGCAAAGATTCTGAAAAGTCAGACAAGAAAACGAATCCTAAAAGAAGAATATTTATCAGTTATTGATACGTGTGTTTAAACAGAGTATAGATTAAAACAAAAGGAAAGTGAAAATTTGGCCAAATAGACGGACTTGGTGAGAGATCTAACGGTTTTAATCGTTTTATTCCAAGCAAGGCGATAATGCCCCTAAGACGCAGGTGGCGGGTGAAGGGAATAAAGGAGAATGATAAGACTTTAATAAGGAGAAGTAAAGAAAGAATACATAAAGGAACAGGATAAAAGAATATAAAGACGGCGATTGACGTTGCGTTTAAATCTTTGAAGAGTGTAGGCGAAAGACGAGTTAGAAATCGATTGGGAGAGATCCGTAGGCGTGAAATGCGATGAAAGAAATAGAATAGAATCTAGCTAGTTCCAGCGTAAAATGGTGAGACCTAGTTGCCAATCTAGTAGCACGCTTAAATTCATGAAGTCAAGACCCCGAGGAATAAATCTCAGACAAAACTGCCATGAAAATATTTGTAGGAAAAACATTCTAGGGCCTTCTTGGAATTCTGTCAAGAAACTTGAGCCGTATTCAATGCACGGATGAATGGTAGAATATATATGTGCAAGATGGATTCTGACGAGAAAAACTGACTGGCACGACACAAAGAATCAACTTTATTAGAGGTAGACATAACAATTGATTCAATATAATCTTTCCATTTCATGACATTGGAAAATGTGAACCTCCAAAGTGTTAGTTTTCTGGAGTTTAGCATCAGCCATTTTGGTGTAATGTAGAAAAATTCTCTATGGCGATTAAATGAGAGCAATTTCTTTTTGGAGACGTTAATGTTTACAAAATATTTTTGCCCAGTTAGCCGCTGATTGGAGATCCTTTACGAGAGCAATTGATATTTGGATCTGTCTCATTTGCTACTAAAACAAGAGTAAGTAATTATTTCATTTACATAATACCTATTCGGGATTATGATGACATTGTGAGGTCGTTGACGAAAGTCAGAAAAGGCCTGGATTCAATGAGAGAATCTAGGAGGTAAAGCCTTAAATATGAAATGATCTATAAGCGGCGCCCATACAACACGACTTCCATTACACGACGTGTTAGGAATGATTGGATTAAGCCAAA
Source organism: Acanthosepion pharaonis (assembly GCA_903632075.3). Lineage (NCBI taxonomy): Eukaryota > Metazoa > Mollusca > Cephalopoda > Sepiida > Sepiidae > Acanthosepion > Acanthosepion pharaonis. Next base: position 173,177 of record CAHIKZ030001282.1, read on the forward strand.
TATTCGTCACAGGATCCCTTGATCTTGTGGAGAAATCCAGCATATCCTGAACCACAGTCCGAGCTACTCTGTTCTTATCTAAGGCTTGATAGACGAATTTAGTGATGGCCCTTAAAACAACCGTTAAAAGCAATACACGTGACGAAACGGAAGCCATGTTGTTTATCCGAATAGAGGCCGTGTGAAGTAAGATACTTAACCAGTTCGGCGTTGATTAGTGTCTCGCTACTTTGCCAAAAACGTAACTGGCTAATGGGGCGATAATTTAAGGTGTCAGAAGTTTCCTCGGAGAAACAGAAACTATATAGGAGGACTTCCAACAGGCTAGAAATCAGGAGGCACCGTGTCATTTATTGTAAAGTTTGGAGAGAACTGGTGCCAGTTCAGGAGCACATTTCTTTATAACAACTGTAATGATACCGACCCTGTGGCGATCTTGTCTAGAAGTGATAACAGAAACCATGGACGGAGTTATATATATATATATATATATATATATATATATATATATATATATATATATATGTATGTATGTAGCATAATGAGAAGTCACGTATACTTTCTTAATATGTATATATAGAAAAAAAAATACAAATTAAAAAATTTTATGAAAGTATATATATATATATATATATATATATATATATATATATATATATTGTTGATATTTCAGATTGACCTCTTCAGAAATAACAGTTTGTTTACAAGTAGCGTCCGTCGCGGGTTGCGGACGTCTCGTAATATGGAACGCCACTGCGTTCGAATATCACGTGACGTCCGCATGAACATATATATATTTATATATATATATATATATATATATATATATATATATATATATATATATATATATATATTTATATATATATATTTTATATTTTATATTTATATATATTTTTATTTATATGTTATTTTCTTTATATATATTCTTTATATTTAGTATATATATATATATATATATCACCATTCAACCAACACATCTGGAGAACCTATGCCCGCTTTTTTACCTTAGAACTATGTCTCCACTCCAGAGGTGTCGGTTGAATAGTGAAATTTGGAGAAAATATCCGAGTAAAAGGCACCCTGCTTTATCTGCAGAAGTCAATACTTCGAATTAACTAAAGAGAAGAAGAACTAAGGATTTCAGCAGAACCTTGCAGACAAGCCAATAATCTCTAGAACCAAACTTATGAGAGTCTATACGATGTCTCATTCTATCAGAGAATAGTGACTTTTTACCTTTGAGTATGTGCTTGCAATCATTACAAGGGATGATAAATGATGTCTGTTACAATTACATCTGCCACCTTTGGTATAGCGAAGACGTGATTCATGTAGGATATAGCGGCTAAACAGGCAGGAGAAAACGAAGGGGAAGATTGTGATTTTACTTGCTATTTCTATGTTGACACGAAAGTTTCGATGTCGACGTTTAAGCGGGAAAAGACCTTAGGGGCACATTTCTCGTTAGGTTCATTAAACATATCATTCGAAGAGACACCGGAAAATAATCTTGAAATGAGCCCTAATCTGGGCTTTGATAATAGAAATATGTTTTGTTGATAGGTTGTTTTTGCCGTATGCGAGAGCTAAAATGGATATCTATAGACACTACAGCGTCGGCAAGACGATGTGTTAGAGAAAAACTGTCTGGTACGACAGAAAGAATCAACTTTACTAGCGGTAAACCTAACAATTAATTGGTTTTACTTGCTATTCCCGTGTTGGTACGAAAGATTCAATGTATGTTTTTACTCAGGAAGAGACATCAGTGGCACATTTCTCAACAGGATGAATAAAAATGTAATTTCAAGCAGCATCACAAAGACAATTCCGAAGTTAGTCTCAATCTGAGTTTTGATAAGAGAATGATAATCTGTTTATAGGCGGTTCTTGCCTGATGTGAGAGCTATAAGGGTTATATATAGACACTACCGCGTGGCTGGTGTTGTCAATACGACAGAACTACTGAGGAAGACATGAGGCAAAAATCAAGCTGAGAAACATATCCGTCAAAATTGCTGGGGGAAATGTGTAGAGAAGTCAACTATTTGAGTGAGAAATTGAACAATGGAGAAGAATCTAACATGCCAGCAAGGTCAGAGGTATTAGAATGATGAAGCCAATTGACATGATGACATTGATGTCGCCGGACACAAAAATATTTACAGATGAATGTAGAGAGACGGCCTTATCAGAAATTCTCTTTAGCAAGCAACAGTCAAAAGAGAAAAGGAAAAGATAAAGAAAGAAAAAAATAACTGACTTAGTTTAATAATGAACATCGGTAGCATAGAACAATCTGGAGACTTAAAAGACAGTTCTTTTTTTCTAGTGGGTGATGTTCGTTAACATAGACATGAAGGCAATGCATGTGGACACTATAATCCTTTCGAAAGAGTCTACATGCTAGAAATGTTAGAGTTATTAGTTATGTAGCCAATTGACATAATATGCTTTGATGTCACCGAACACAAAGATATTTGAAGACGAGTATAGTATCTATACTATCAAAAATATTATCTAACAAGCAACGGAGCAAGAGAGAAAAATTAACGATAAAGGATGAAGAGATAATTGACTGAGTTTAATAATGAAAGACGGAAGCATATGGAAGAACTGACCAGAGACTCAAGAGACAGTTCCTATTTCAGTGAAAGATGTACACGATAATAGACACCAAGCCCATTCCAGTCACGCTAGAGTTCTTTCGAAAGTGAAGAAGATAGCCAGAAACATCGATTTCAGTAGAAGAGATTGATGAATTCAGATTACCTTTACGGAGAGCTAGGATGTCAGAAGAACATTACAAGCAAAACATTTCGATATTACAGAAATAGGTACGAATACCACAAATGTTGAAGAAATAAATGTTCACGTATTTAGGCTTTTTTTTTCAAATTTGTTTAGTTTTATTCAATTTATGGTTTATGGTCATTTTATATTTTTAAAGGTAGAAAAGGCCAAGAATAGTAGTAGCTGCCGCTGACTAAATGCAACATGGGATGGCTAGAAATTGACCCCGGCTGAAGCATAGGTTGACCTCAGTTTTGCCCACCGAAGGCGCTTGCTGGCGCAGTTATCAATGCACAATTTGGGACTGGAAGTATCACGATTTTATGCGACTGTTGATGAGAGCAATTCTTCTAAGCGCTACCTAAGTGTTCGGGATCCTTACTGCCAGTCGAGATACAGAAACCAATAAACTACTAACCCGTTAACCTCAGCATGAAGATTCGTAGCTTTCAGCCAGTTATATCACTAAAAATTAATGACAGCACCTCTTATTAAGCCCTCTGGAGAAGGAACTGTAAACTCCATCCTAAACATCTACTCCTGTTCAAAAGATGAGGAGGGGTATGGACTGGGCGATAGATAGACTTATTTACTCCTATTGAAAACAGTAAAATAATAATATATTTGTGGGTAATAAAAAAAGGAATCGAATAGAAGATAGAATATCGGCTTGGAGGCGGAGATTTTAGAAGTATACGAGGGCCGGCTGCAAAATTCATAGGCTGACCCAGGGAGATAGGTATGTAGACAAAATCAGTTGGCAGACTGAAAAAACACCTAAGTGTTGACCTCATGTGCGTTTCTATTGTATGTAACTTACGAATTAACTTAATAAATAATTTAAGTAGATAAACAAGTTGGTAGACAATAAACTCACAAAAAAAAAAAACAAAACAAAAAAAACAAAAAACACGCAAATGTACTAGTTAACCTCATGAGTGTTTCCATTGTATGTAACCGCAGTAATAAATACATTTGGGCTTTATCAGTTGCGCTGTTTCATAGTAAAACAAACAACTGCAAGAAATCCCGCGTTGAAGTCTTTTGTATAAAAATGAAAATAATTGATAATCAGGAGATGTACCTAACCTTTTCAGAAGGCAGGATGGCTAAAATACGGAATAATACTGAACCCCCCATCCTCAACAGAAAACAAGTAATAAATCTCTACTCTACTTGTTCAAAAGATTGGTAGGAGTATGGACGGAGCAATAGGTAGACATATCTATTCCTATTGGAAAAATAAACTAAAATAAGATAAATAAAGTAGCAGGTAATAAAAAAAATGAATCGATTAAAAGAAGTGAGGAGGCAGAGGTATCTGTGAACCGACTGAAAAGTTCATAGGTTGATTTGGTTTTGTTTGGTTTTACCGCGTATCAACATCAATGGGTCATTTAATGCCGACAAGAGTTTTTTTATTTTCAAAAATATATTGCTAGTAACGTTTTTCTTCAAAAATTTTTTTCTGGTAATAATCTTTTACAAAAATATATTGCTTGTATTAAAACCTATTTTTACACTTTTATAGTGTTTTGGCCCCATTTTAGGGATTAACTATTTGTCCATAATTGGGATCCTAAGAGATGTTACCACCCCGGGTCAGTGTGAACCTGGGAACATTAGAAATTAAGAGGGGAAGGGAGTTGCTCTGATTTGATCTACAATTTCATTTTCTGGATGATTACATTTATTGTCTCGAAAACGTAACTAGTTATATTCTATCATCTTCGATCGGATCGGTAACTACCACAAGTCATCTGGGAGGCTCCGTGACTTGAACGACTATTGGATCATAAATTTCTGAGACAGTTGTAACAGAAAACTGCCCGCCTGAAAAGAAGTGAAAATCAGGAGGAATACCAGAGCCGTTAAGTCAGACAGGAAAATGAAGCATAAAAAGGAGGACATTTGTCAGCTATGGATGCCGCTGTTTTCGTCGACCATAGATTAAAATTTAGGCAAGTAAGGATTTGGGCAAATATCAGGAATTGTTGAATAACCTAACTTCGTCGTCATTTTAGCCATGTTTGTTCTGCATTGAAGTTCTTTGTGTAAAAATAAAAAGATGTAAAAATCAGCAAAATTATCAGAATCGTTCAGATGGCAGAACGATGAAACTCTCCCTCACCAAAAAAAAAGGTACTGCAAAGTGTTATATTATTAAAGAGCCTTGCTCTCCATTAATCTTGAATAAGCACCACCATTTGTGTCGTGTGCAATAATAATATTAAACTAACGATAATGGGATACGTTGGTTGGTAGATTTTAACAAAGAATTCTGTTTGAAAAGAAAAGAATATATTTTTGTTGTGTTTATCTGTTTGTGTGAATTTTTATTTTACTAATTGTCCACAAAATGCAAAGTAAAAGAGCCACTCAATGTAGAGTGTTACCAAATGAAATTGATGCACATAACCTGAGTAAAAAAGAATTGCAGTTTATAATGTTTGAAGCTTTATTTGAAGTGGTTAAGATTGGAGTGGTTGGGGAAGCACTCTCTAGGGAATAGGTTTAATAAAGTAAAGGTTTTTGGGAACATTTTTTTTTTTTTTACAAATTATACATCTCCACATGAACCGCATTAACCTTCCATGCAGAAGGTCCTCTGAGAAATTCGAACTTTTTCTTGTTTACAATGATGGCCACACTTTATAAGATCCGTGAGCCACTTGATGTAGATTGTTGCAAAGTTAGAAGTACCGTTTATGCGGATATGAGCTTAACGAAGAGTTTAACATTGTAGTGATCGGGAAAGCCATTTCTTGGGAGTAGGTCCGTGGGAAGAAACTGGCTGTGTGAAACTTTCATCTCACCAATGGAATGCGAAGGAAATAAAGGTAACCGAATGAAATTGTTGCACATAAATTATTTATTTATGAAGATATACAGGAAAGATAACAGTTAAATTGTGTGTGCTTGTGTGTGTGTGTGTGTGTGTGTGTGTGTGCGTGTGTGTGTGTGTGTGTGTGTATGTGTGTGTGTGTGTGCATGTTTGAAATATTTTTACCGTAGTGGGGACCAACGAATCACTGCAAACGATCCTTTCGATATTTGAATAGTTACATACAGTTTTGAATTCAGAGTTTTTTCTAGACAATCAAGGCTATATACCCAGTCTGTACTGCTATTTGCCCGTAGCTAGAAGAATAGAGTTCATACATTTCCCAATGGTATTAGCATGTAAGTAAATGTAATGAACTCGACTGGAATTCGAACTCTTGTCTCCAATTTCTTAATCCGAGCCGCTATCCATTCCTCTACCGGTCCACACGTGTGTGACATAAATTAGCTAAATTCAGATGAATTCTGACTAGTGTTGAATTATTAAGGACACTTGCTCTCCATTAATCTTCAACCAGATGCATCATTTGTTGTCGCGAAAAATAATAAAATGAAACTAACAATAATGGGAAATGTTGATTGGTAGATTTTGCTAAAAGGTTTTATTTGAAAGCAAAATAATCTATTTTGTCATGTCTGTACGCGTGTGTGCCTGTGTGCCTGTGTGTGTGTATGTATGTGTGTGCGTATATGTGTGTTTCTACGTGTGTACATGGGTATGTGCGCACACGCGTGTATGCAGATGTGTACGTACTGCTGTTCTTGCTGCTGATGCTGCTACTACTGGGGATTTTGTTGTTGCAGTTCCGGCAGTTCCGGCAGTTGTGATGCTGTTTCTAGGATACGCTGCTGGGGGTAGGGTTTTTCAACCTTGGATCCCCTCCTGCCGACATCCTTCTATTCACTGAGGCCATCGGGTGCTTAACAGGCCTTTCCTGGCTCCAGTACTTCCTTCGATGTCGTTGGTTGTGATTGTGGTATCGGGTTCTTACCGGGACATACTTTTGACAGATATCCCGTTGAGCCACAAGACAAGTAGTGGGTTCAGCGGCCCTCGACGATGAAGTATATCGTCCGGTCGCTTCAAGTCAAAATATCGTGGATGTCTAAAAGGTTTTTGCGCGTCATTGACACCCGAAGAACAAAGAAGGCCCTCATTTACATCCATGGGTACCCCATATAATGTATCCTTACCCTGCGGGTGTTCATGTACTCAGTTTGCAGACGAAACGTCTTTGCTGTTAATATACTTTTGTCCAGTCGTTTTGCATCTTCCTCTGTTGCCAGGAGGATGTCCCACATGACATTCGACAGTTTGGCTAAAATCTTCGATCTTATCTTAAGGCATTTTAATGGCGATGGTCAGGAGCTCATTGCCATCAATATATTTTTGGTATTGCAACCACATCTGGTCATAGTACTTTGCATCTTTTTTTTCGACCTACTAGAGATCCAAGCTGACTTGCTGGGTGGAGGTGATCCTGTAGCTGAGGAGACTCTGATAATTCGGCCGGGGCCACACAAAAACAGAAATTCTAAAATAAAAAAAAAAAGTTTTAAAAAGAAGACAAGCTAACAAAACAAGTTACAAAATTTGTCAACAATACAGACACGCAACAGGGACAAACGTTGAACTGAAAAAAACCCCCCAAAAACGAATTTACTTTTGCAATATTTGGCATTCCTAAATTCAAAAAAATTTGAAAAGCAAATAACATTTTTGCTCTTGTATATAAATACTTGCTATAAAATAAAATCTTTGCATTTGCCTTGATAAAGCCCTTCAGAGGACGAAACGCGTCGTCTAGAATAAGTTTTCATTTTGTCTTTATTTATATTACCCTTTGACAGATATACTCTATCTGAAACACACACGCACACATACACACACATATATATATATGTGTGTGTGTGAGAATCTGAGGGGCTGCTGAAGAGTTCTCATCTCATTACTGGTTTTGCAAGCTTATCAAACGAAGAGATGTCAACGCCGACGAACAGAAACCCTCACTTGATCTCATATATGGACTAATTTCTATATCTTATGCTAAACATAGGGAAGTATATGCAACTGTAGTTGACTCAGGGAATTCTAGTAACAATTGGAACTTTATTTTTCTAACTGTCGATGACTGCGTATGAGGAATGACAATAGTAAGTGTGAAGGAATAGGCCAATAGACGCATGACATCACGGCTAAACTTTATCTAGTGTCTCGATAAAAACATCGATGAGAAGGTAAGAGGAAACCGCTTCATTTTCTTTCCAAAGAAGATTCGTAGAAGGCGAAAGGCAAAACTAACAGAAAATAAAAATGCTATATTAATATGGAGAATATAGAGGAATACAAATGCAGAAACATCTCTACCTACATCCGCGTAAACTACAACCAGCAGCAAGGCATCAGGTGGTTTCGAGGAACGTGGAACCGCCTCTTAATTGCTAGTGTTCCCAGTTCCATAATGACCAATGGTGGTAGCACCTGTTAGGGTCCCAGCTATGAGCAAATAGTTAACCCTCAAAATGGGGTCAAAACATTATAAGTGTAAAAATATGTTTTAATACAAGCAATATATTTTTGTAAAAGATTATTAGCAGCAATACAGTTTGAAGAAAAAATTATTACCCGCAACAGAGTTTTGAAAAAAGATTATTACTAACAGTACAGTTTTGAAGAAAAAACAATTAGCAGCAGATCTTTAAAACCGGGGATTATATTCTTAAGGATAATTACTAGGATTTTATGCTATTTTAATATCGAGAATCCTCTCCGATAGAAGTATACAAATGCAGAAACATCTATACCTACATCCGCGTAAGAAGATGACATGTCCCGGAAAGGGATATATTTGATCGAAGTAGCTAAGTGGGTTTGGTTACTATAACCAAGTAGTACACGGTAGCAGTAATTGACTGGTACTCGTCGTAGTCGCAGGTAATAAGTGTAGACCAATAGGATAGCCAATGGCGTAGTCCAATGGGCGTCGTCATAGACTTAAACTCTGTTGTACCTACACGTCTGTCTGTATTTATGACGGACACCAGCCAATCATATTCCAGTGAAGGGGAACTCAGGTGTAGGCATATTCCATTATATCAGAAGATAAACTACATCCAATACCTACATCATACAAAAGTATTAAATAGAGTAAGAAAGGCAAGATATTCGCATAATGGTGAAACACAGACGGTAACTTTACATATCTCGAAGTAATTTGCCAGGAATTGGCATACTGGTCTTCATAAATTGAAAGCTTTTGATATTTCTGGTTAAGTGTTTGAACTGATTCAGTTTTTATTATCAAAACGTGAAATAAAATTAGTCTTGAACGATCACTCTTGAAGACTTCTTGTATTAATGCAGGTGTAGTCCAGTGCTTTATAATTGAACCTAATCGCTGTAAGGATATCAGCAGTAGACCCCGCCGATCCAAACGTGTAATATTAGTTTCTGAACAAGCTGTTCTTATTAAGATCATCAACAACCTTCTTGATGATTATAACTTGAAAAATTTACGAATGACACATAGAGACAGGTCGGTCTATACTGTGAGGTGGATGAGCCAGTCACCTGTATTCTTGAAAACCAGGGGTACACTTGCCACTTTCTACAGACATAGGAATGATTTCTCCTTCAAGCAGCGGTTAAATAATTTCGCTAAGATAGGAGATAATATCCTTAAGGATAACTCCTAAGATTTTGTCTGGACCGGTGGTCTTCTTAGGGTTAAGATTTTGATGAGTCTTGAGACTTCTTGGGCTGTAATGAGAATATTACCGAGATTTTGCTCAGTGAAAATGGGGAAGTCGGGAAGGGGATAATCTTTGTTATCTGATGTTAAGTTAGAAGCAAACATCGAGATGAAGAGTTTTGCTTTATCTCACCTGGATGAGGTCACCTCGAAGCCATTTATAATAATGGACACTGACGCTTTGTATGCTTGGAGATCATCCAGCACTCTGAAAAAAACGAATTTATTTGCTTTCAAACTTGACTTGTACAGCTTGTGTATAGCTACACTTTGTATTTTCTAAATCTCTCTTGCAGCTAGTTTCCTATTAAACAGCGCCCTGTGATAGATATTTTACTAATGGTTGCAATGAGTTATGGCTGCAGCATATTTCGGGATGAAAAAGGACTGACTGTTCGTTTTATTTGCAAGAATTCTTTCAGTGTAAAATCTCTCCATTCCATTGAGGCTATATTTTGAGACGAGGGCAGGAGTTTTCGCATCATTATGTTTGAAGGAGGCTGAAAGACGAGCTTTCGCTACGTAGGATCTGAAGTTGTCCCTATTGGCTTTCGTGGCCCAGAAAATCGTTCTATAGAACAGCATATTATGGGATACCTTTGATTTGGCATTCATTTTGATAATGACTAATAAATGATCTGAAGTGCTCAGCGGAGGTAAAACTTCGGCGAGGCATTTTACTGAGCGGGATCTGAGGGAGAGGTCATGTAGGTGAGCCCGATCTTCTGGTGTAATTATATTCACTCCTATCTTATAATATGCTAAAACGGAGTTTTCCAAAGCACTACTCAAAAGGAACGCAAATTGTGTAGCCTTAATTTGCAAATTGAAGGATTACGAGAAAACATGCAGCTGTCTCAGCTAGCAAGGAAGAAATCTCAAGCGAAATTTATTAGAATCAGTATACAGCTATATATTCACAGGTATGTTTACATTTAGTTTACAATCTGGGAAATAAGACTTACACTCTCTTTTCTAGACACAGATTCACGCTTCTCCCTTTTACTTTTTCTTCTTCTTTTTCGTATTCGTTTGTCACATCGACCGGTTCAGCAACCGGAAGTGAATTAGCTCCCTTGACTAACAATGTTTTTTTTTGTTTTTTTTTTACATACCGCTACATACCAGTGTTTTTCAATTCTGACAAAACTTTTTATGTTTAAAAAATGATGTATATATAATACTGTTATGGGACCTTACCCATAATAACATAATGGACTATTCCATACGTAATAAATACGGCGCCTCAAGAGGAAGCAGATAGTTCAGCCTGAAGTCGGGCGACCGGCTGATCGGTTGAACTCTCTGACTTCGGGCGGGGAGGAACCCGAACGAGGCTACGCCGAAGGTCGGGGTCTCTTTCGGGGTGGTAAACCGACCCTGAACCCGTTTATACGGGTTCAAAGGGCATATTTTTGGCCGAGTGCACGGGCTCGGAGATCCCACGTTTAACCGGCCTTGTGCCACATGATGCCCTCGTCTGAAGTCTGGAGTGAAGTCCATCAGGAGTCAGTCAGTCGAGTCAGAGGCAGTCCGAAACAGAGTCGCGTTCAGACAATTACTACTAAACCTGATTGTTTCTACGAACACTTTTCTACTTCTCTGTATATATTCCTGTTTGTAATGTATCTGTGTTATTCCACATCCGTGTTCGAGTTCTACCTTGGACTATCACCGTGGTACAAGGAACCGGACCATAACAAATACATAAAAAGTTAATGAACGGTTACGGAATACTAATAGGAATACTAATAGAAACCTTTGCTTAAAGAAACTACATTTTCTAAATATCTGCTTAATTTTTTACGCAAAGAAATAGGAAAGACAAGTTACATTGTCATAACAATCATATATATACAGTACCTTTTTGGGACCCTTGTGGGCTGCTTACCCACTCTACACCAGGGGTGTTGCTGATCCTATCACCACAACATATATGATCGCTCCCTTGACCGGAAGGGTTGCCAGAAGGAAGTAGAAGCGATTTCCGCCTTTTGGTGTTGAGGTGATCTCTTCCTGTTTATTCATGTTTGCTTTCTTTTCCTCTTTTCACCTCTTTCTTTTTGGACGGTGTTGTGGAGGTTTTTCGCAGTGGAGGCTTGTATTTGTACTAAATCGGTCTTAAATAGGTTCGACGTACTAAACGTTAGGAACTTGATATAATATGTATTACGCAGAGTAATCTTGTTGTGGTCGCTGACTACTTTCGTATTCGACTACCTGTCGTCCGACATCGACTAGTATTTAGTCACCCCCTCACGAAGGTATCACGTGGCACAAGGCCGGTTTAACGTGGGATCTCCGAGCCCGTGGGCTCGGCCAAAAATATAACCTTTGAACCCGTATAAACGGGTTTGGGGTCGGTTTACCTCACCGAACGAGACTCCGCTCTTCGGCATAGCCTCGTTCGGGTTCCTCCCCGCCCGAAGGCAGAGAGTTCAACCGTTCAGCCGGTCGCCTAACATCGACTGACCGTCGTTTCTCTGACTACTCCTACTTATATTAGATGGGAGAGTCTATTAACTATAGAATAGGTGTGTTTCACCATAACAGACGGACACAGAGATTGCCTTTCCTTCTCTACCTACCCTCTCTTTCGAGAAGATGGAGTAAATCTGCTTTTTCTTTCTTTTCTTTGCCATCTGTCCCGGATTTGACGGTCGAGAGTATCCCGTTCATTTCTGTTGAGCAAACCAAGTCCTCCGCTTTGTTCCTGTTGCTTTGCCAATTATTTATTGTTTTTGCATATTAATTCTCTTACCATTTCGTCCGCAGAAACACAATCATGATGGCCCATGCTATCATGATTGGTTACTTAGAAACCACACCACATTTCAGCGTCCTTTTTCATTGACACATCGCCATATTTAAATCAAATGAGCAACACGGCATCTTGATTTGGTTTCCCGCCAAATTTCTGGATTTGCGTAACGACATACCACGTGTGGCATTTTCTTCATTTCAGCACGACGTCATCTTTGGATTTTTTTTACCGCTCCAAAATCACTTCATTCAAGTGATTTCATTTGAGTTTAACTTCTTCTTTCATCAAGTAACATAAAACACGAATTTTTCAAAAGGTTTACCTCTTGCATGTGGTTACCATTGCTTCTTTTTCTGGAGAATTAATGTAACCGCATTTGCATATCTGCACATTCAAACTTTGGAACATTTTTACATGTTTTTAATATTTTACCTTTTACCAGGTGGTAACTCCTTTCAGTTCTTACAAATCAACAAATGTACATATTTGTAATTAAGTTGTTTAGCAATAATACAATTTTGGCCTTTTTATTAAGATATCTGCTTTTGTCGTAACTCAGTATTTTTTTTTGTGGGCCGCTTCATGTTAAGCGCTCAGAATGAGCAGACGTCTTCATTGTGAATGCCGAAACACTTCTGGCTGTTTACAAGCCACACTTTCACATAGAAAGTGAAGACAGAGCGGGTGCTGGCCATATATGGCAGCCATACTCTATTTCCGGCCTGATCTGACTCTTGTAAAGGTAGAGTATAGCGGGAGGAGGCAAGTATTTACTGAAGCAGTACAGAATGAAGAAAAATTAATGCATAGTCATTTTGGAGGCACCCTGTACTTTTCTTGTTTGTTATATAAATATTGTCTTTAACCAGTTGGTACCAGATAAAAAGCATTACTTTTCTTAACAATTTGTTATGTTTAATCAATCCACCCCAAGTAAGGCGACAATGCCAATCAGACGGAAGGAGATTCTGGGAGTGAAAGAGAATGAAAAGGTTTTAGAAAGAACAGGAAACAATGAATAAACCTCTACTCCTCTTTAAAATGCGGGGAGAAGTGTGAACCGGACGATAGACGAGCCAATTTTCTTCAATTGAGGAAAAAATAAGAGTAAATAAAATTTCAGAGTTTAGGAGGATATGGTAGAAATAGAGAGTTGAAGAAAACTTTAGAAGTAGTCAGAAACGCTATCCTAAACAGGAAATAATTGATAAACCCCTGCCCCTCTTCAAATGATCGGGGAGGAGTGTGAACCGTACGATAGTTGAACTTATCTGCTCTTATTGAGGAAAAATAAATAAATAGTAAATAACATTTCTGACTTTACTTGATTAGTTTTGTCAAAAGATCCGAGAAATAGAAGATAAGTTTCTTTTGATATTTGGAATTTTAGTGAACATGTCTAAACAAGAAAATGATATTTCAGAAAATGCTATGAGTAATTATTAATATTCAGTCCATATCTGTTTCATTACCGTGTGTCAACTTATGAATACATGTATTGTTGAGTGGATCTCGATGTATTATATAATCAAAAGAAAGTAATTTGTCCATTTACTTCGATACGTCGACGCTGCAGAGAACATTTTTGTAAGTGTCCTTTTAATTCTCTTGCTAATTTGTAGACTATTTAATCAAAATATCAAATCAAACACGTTTTTATAATGTTGTTTTATGTAAATATTATTGGAGTTTAATTTAAATACTGAAAATAATATTTTACATTCTTCCATTTGTGTCGTGTTCTTCCCGGACGTGGAGGATCATGGTTCTCCACACCTTCCTGTTTTTTATTGTTCTAAGTAACTCTTGTCACATTTCTTCCACTCGTTGTTAATGTTGTCATCGTTTAGTCATCCATTTATTGAAAAACGTTAAATCGAATATTCGCCGTTTCATTTTGCTTCTGTTGCCTGAAATATGCCAAGTGAATGTCTAATACTCCAAGCTTTTTTTTTTCTCGTTATGTGTCCCAAACATTTTAACCGTTTCGTTTTCACTCTTAGAATCAGTTTAAATACAGTTCTTATTCCTCTGAAGACTTCCTGGCCACTCACATAATCTGTCCATGGCATTCTTAACATTTGACAGCAGAACCACATCATTGTCACTTCAACATCTGTAATGAAATTATTCAACATTCACTGACATATAGACTTGATATTACATAGGAGTTCAACACTTTTTTCTTTGTTTTTAATGACATTTTCCGTTTTGTTAATACTTTGTCTTGTCGATTCCTTGAATGAAATCCTGCATAAATAAATAAACAACGCCAATAATTGAGATAGAGAAATAAGTGTATTAAACGTAAGAATACAGATTGAAGTGAAGATTAGTAGTCCAGGAATGCGGGTTAGTCGAAAGTATACTGTAAGAAAGTATACTGAAAGTATACTGTAAGTCTCTGTAAGTAAAACTGTAATCATCTCTCACTCTGGACTCTTTTATAAGTCTCTGAGAACACCCTGTGTCTGTCTCCGTATCGCTCAACCTGTCTCAACGTATCTCCACGTATTTCAATATATCTCAACAGCAGTATAAGTATACTTCTCTCTGTCAGTATAAGTATACTTTGGACGAGTCCATCTTATGTAAAAAGGGGAGAGCTCCACAACACATTGCTTTGTTTCTTTTTCTGAAAAGCATCTTTCACTATTTCATTCTCCTGCGGTTTTCTGTGTGACGCATCCCGTCTTCTGTGTCACATATTCCGTCTTCTGTGTTACACAATCCGTCTTGTGTCACAACTCTAAATAGACAACACATTATTTGCAGGATGAACCATTTTCATCTGAAACCAATACTTTCTGTCCTCTTACAGTTAACAGTTAGTCCTTTCTTCTTACTCTCCTCGGATATCTTGTCTATTAATCCTTTCTGTTTTCTTTCTCAATCTACCATCATCGTAGCGTCATCCGCATATGCTGTTGGGGTTATGGCCGTCAGTAATATATCCTGAAAGTTCTTACCCCCTTAGAATTGTTTCGCTTTACAACTTAAACAAATGCGGGAAGAAAGCACACCCTTGTCACACTCCTTTTTCTATTTATTTTTGTATTTAACTAAACTTGTTCGCCATCTGCACGCAGGCTCGTTGTACCCAGGAGATTTTACGGATTACTAGATTATCTTTATCTTCGTTAATATAATCTCCATCGTTAGCAATAAGCATGAAATTGTTCAATAATTTTCTAAAATCTGAGAAAATGCCATTAATTTTTCAGCAGGTTTCTATATATATATATATATATATATATATATATATATATGCAGATATCTACAGGTCTACATTTTAGAACGATTGAAAACTGTTTTTGACATAAACTAACGTATACATATATATATATATATATATATATATATATATATATATATAAATAAATAATATATATATAGGCTTGAAGCAATCGGACGTCTAGCCACACTGAAGAGCCGTGATACAGCGAAACAGTCTTTTTGAGAAAAGGGAAATTCTAAAAACAGTGGCTCCTACGGCGTATTTCGTATTTAAAACATTAAAATTTCGCTTTCTCTCTACCGTGCAACGATAGCCTAGGTGTAAATCTCTGATTGATACCAAATCGATCGGGTTTCAATCCCGGCCTGAAGCAATCTAGCGTATAGCCACACTGAATATATGTGCGTCTGTGAGAGAGTTGGTATCAAATACAGATGAAATATGGATCGGAGTTCGACAGAATAATAAGATAAAGGTCTAATACGAAATATGTGGCAATCTAACATATTTCCCTTTTATTAAAGCTCCATGAAAAAATTATATTTCACTTTTTTCAAGTTTTTTCTGATGAAACGTTTATATATATATATATATATATATATATATATATATATATATATATATATATATATATATATATATATATATATATATATATATATATATATATATATATATATATATAATTATTTTTAAAAAAAATATAACATAACTATGTTATAAAATCACTACAATAATAGCCATTTTGTTTCAACACCCTGGGTCTCTTATCAAGTGATGATGTTGAATATAATATAAATGGTTTTAAAAGTTTCAAGTTAATTAACGATCCTTCGCTAGGGGAAAACATTGTTACAAAAGCTAGAATTTCCAATCAAAATCCAAGTATAGGAAGATTCAAAAGCTTGACAACGAAACCATGTTATAATAGCTATTCAGATCTTTAAAATACGGGTAATATTAAAAAAGAATTTATTCTAACCAATAATTATTAAATTATATGATAAAATTTGATATTAAAATTAAAAACTGCCAATTTTAAAATCCAAATTTAATCACTATTAAGTTTAAAACTATAAAATTATTGAGGAGAAAAGAAAAAATACATATGTTATTCAATTTGATAAGACACCGAGGGTTTTGAAACAAAATGGCTATTTTTGTAGTGATTTTATAACATATTTATGTTATAATTTTTTTTTTTATAAAAATAATTATATCTGCTCTACTTTGTATTGAGCACTCTTTTAAGAATAGTAATTGTTGGTTATTGAATTCATTCCGTATATACCAATTATACCATTTGGGTGTATATATATATATATATATATATATATATATATATATATATATATATATATATATATATGTTTATGTTTGTGTGTCTGTGTTTGTTTATTAATGTGTTGAAATATATATATTGATGTATACGAACGGGAGGTATCTTTTGATACCTGATCAAATATCATTTTCCCCTGATTCTAATTCTGTTACGAGTTTTCCTTTATTAATAAAGCATAGACATAATTGTTAATGCCTAAAGAAATCCATTAAATTTGGATCCGTGTCTCATAATATGGACGCATCTAAATTAATAACGACATAAAAGAAAATCGTTTGTAATATTTTTTTATATTTAATTGTTCCTCTTTTAATATCTATATCATCAAAACCTGCGAGGACATTTTAAGTTTTCTGTTTAAGTATCAAATAAATCCCCTTTGTTTATCACTGCCCAGTAATGTACACTGTCCGGTCTGATGTTATTCAGAACATGACAAGACCCTGAACAAAGCCTCGAGTGTAAACAATTACCGTTGTTAACAATAGGTATTAATTTTAATACTATTTCGATAGACAAGGCACTTGCACACATTCAATCGCACGTTTCACATTATTTATAATGCATAGACATGATTGCGTAAGTAAAAGCAAATCGATTGTTTTGGATCGATCTTTCATGGCATTGATGGATCGAAGAAGATAACTTATAACGTTTTCGATATTCTGTTTTTACATCATACATAAATTTTCTCAGGAAGTGTAAGCATTTTTAAGCGTATCATGTTAAAGAGAAGCACACAAATTACAATGAAGAGAGCGACATAGTGAGACTATGACTCTGATCTGACTTATGGTTAATTATCATTTTCGCTCCCATTTCAATTCTGCGTAAGTTTGCTTAAGTTATTCTTGTTGATGTTGATTGTTGATGTATAAACAAATCCACTGAATTTGAATCCAGTTCTCTTGACACTGAACAATCTAAATTTATTTTGAAAATGGAAAGCAAAAGAACTTGTCATTTTTTAACATGCTATACTCCATCTGTGAACGGACTAAACCTCAAAGAACATTGTAAAGTTTCTATTTTAGAAACAAATACAATCACTTTTTTTTTATCACGGAACACTGCAAGCAAGATTTATTATTTAAAATGACAGAGCTTATTTATGTGTTGAATGTAGCATTTGAAAGTGAATTTTTTTCTCTCATTTTCCACCGTAAATATTTTATCATCTACAATAAGTATTGTATATAATGATTGCACGTCTATAAATTGCATAATAGCATTAACGTTCTATAAATTGAATATCATGGAATAGTTATCTTCTGAATTGTATATTACAGCTTACTCATTCTGAAATTGTATATTATAGCGTCGTCATTCCATAAATTGTACTTTATAGCCTTTTTATTCCTGAAATTGTATATTTTAGTGTAGTCATTATACAAATTGTATATTACAAACTAGTCATTCCATAAATTGTATATTACCTGGTTATATTACGTTTAATCAGAGCAAATGATTATTCCGGAGAGGAACTCATTATGTGTCACTTTTGTGGACAATTGTCATTGTAAGGATTCAAAAGAAAAATAGGTACTAAACTGAAATACATGGAGAAGACACCATGTATATAAGTTTGTAAAATTATACCAAATTTAGATCATATATATATAACTTTAAAACCTATATTAAGTGGGTACATGGGTGGCACCCAACTGAAATGGCAACCAACTGCGGGAAATGTCAGTTAGTCATTAATCGAAAGACACATGATCTCCCAAGCGTGTATCACGTGTGGCACTTAATTGACTGAGTCAGTTGATTGTTTTATGGTCCACGTAACAAATATCAAATTAGGTTAATGTTGAAGCTTGGATAAGCATGGAATAATAATAATACAACACAAAATGTATTGAAACAAGGAAAAGGTACACAATATTTACAGTTAGTTTTGGTATATTCTTGGGAAGACTGTTCCTGTAGAATGGGTTGACTTAATCGCAGTCGGGCAGAGTCTCTCGATTCGATCTCTTCTTACTTCTCCCCCCGTCTTCCGGTACCAACCCATATTTATATCGGTCGGTACTCCACTATGTAAATTAGGTGGATCGTACCACAACAGTTAACAAGAACAAACAATTATTACGGATAGGAATTCATTACGTTTCACTTTTCTGGACAATTTTCATTGCAAGGATACAAAAAAAAAGGGTACTAAATTGAAATACATGGAAAGGACACAATGTATATAAGTTTGTAAAGTTTTATCTACTTCAGATCATATACTACACTGGTATCAAACTGAACATATTAAATTTGGTCGTGGGGCCATTCTTACTGTCTGACTGTCGTCGGTAGGGACTGACACGTGATAGCCAAAAAAGACCCCACCATGTGTTAAAACGATTAAAACTTATATAAAAGTTAATTTCATTGCCATAATATTTGCATCATTCGGAAGAAGAAAGATTAAAGAAGAATCGTAGTTACAATCAGAGAATTATAATCAGGATATATAATGAGAGCATATATATTCACAGAATCAGCAAATACAATCAGAGAATTGTAATCAGCATATATAATCAGAGAATCAGCAAATACAATCAGAGAATTATAATCAGCATATGCAATCAGAGAATTATAATCAGCAAATACAATCAAAGAATTATAATCAGCATATACAATCGGAGAATTATAATCAGTATATACAATTAGAGTATCAGCAAATACAATCAGAGAATTATAATCAGCAAATACATTCAGAAAATTATAATCAGCATATACAATCAGAGAATTATAATCTGTATATATAATCAGAGAATCAGCAAGTACAATCAGAGAATTATAATCAGCATATACAATCAGAGAATCAGCAAATACAATCAGAGAATCAGCAAATACAACCAGAGAATTATAATCAGCATATATAATAAGAGAATCAGCAAATACAATCAGAGAATCACCATATACAATCAGAGAATCAGCAAATACAATCAGAGAATTATAATCAGCATATATAATCAGAGAATCAGCAAATACAATCAGAGAATTATAATCAGCATATATAATCCGAGAATTATAATCAGCATATACAATCAGAGAATTATAATCAGCAAATACAATCAGAGAATTATAATCAGCATATACAATCGGAGAATTATAATCAGTATATACAATTAGAGTATCAGCAAATACAATCAGAGAATTAAAATCAGCAAATACATTCAGAAAATTATAATCAGCATATACAATCAGAGAATTATAATCTGTATATATAATCAGAGAATCAGCAAGTACAATCAGAGAATTATAATCAGCATATACAATCAGAGAATCAGCAAATACAATCAGAGAATCAGCAAATACAACCAGAGAATTATAATCAGCATATATAATCAGAGAATCAGCAAATACAATCAGAGAATTATAATCAGCATATATAATAAGAGAATCAGCAAATACAATCAGAGAATCAGCATATACAATCAGAGAATCAGCAAATACAATCAGAGAATTATAATCAGCATATACAATCAGAGAATTATAATCAGCATATATAATCAGAGAATCAGCAAATACAATCAGAGAATTATAATCAGCATATATAATCCGAGAATTATAATCAGAGAATTATAATCAGCATATACAATCAGAGAATTATAATCAGCAAATACAATCAAAGAATTATAATCAGCATATACAATCGGAGAATTATAATCAGTATATACAATTAGAGTATCAGCAAATACAATCAGAGAATTATAATCAGCAAATACATTCAGAAAATTATAATCAGCATATATAATCAGAGAATTATAATCTGTATATATAATCAGAGAATCAGCAAGTACAATCAGAGAATTATAATCAGCATATACAATCAGAGAATCAGCAAATACAATCAGAGAATCAGCAAATACAACCAGAGAATTATAATCAGCATATATAATCAGAGAATCAGCAAATACAATCAGAGAATTATAATCAGCATATATAATAAGAGAATCAGCAAATACAATCAGAGAATCAGCATATACAATCAGAGAATCAGCAAATACAATCAGAGAATTATAATCAGCATATACAATCAGAGAATTATAATCAGCATATATAATCAGAGAATCAGCACGTACAATCAGAGAATTATAATCAGCATATACAATCAGAGAATCAGCAAATACAATCAGAGAATCAGCAAATACAATCAGAGAATTATAATCAGCATATATAATCAGAGAATCAGCAAATACAATCAGAGAATTATAATCAGCAAATACAATCAGAGAATTATAATCAGCAAATACAATCAGAGAATTAGAATCAGCATATACAATCAGAAAATTATAATCAGCATATACAATCAGAGAATTAGAATCTGTATATATAATCAGAGAATCAACAAATACAATCAGAGAATTATAATCAGCATATATAATCTGTTGTGGATCCAATAAATGACAAATGCAAGTATTTAAGCTAAGAAATTAAATGTATTTACACAAAATACAAAAGGTAATGCTGTTAATAAAATCTAGGAACACGGTTAGTAGCAAATACATATAGATATATACAGTCTCGAAGTAGGACTTCCTTAGAGTCTACGTGCTTGTAACTGACTTCTACAAGAGGTTACTTCACTCTATCCGACTACCGACACTTACTGTCGACTACCATACGACTCCGGTACGAATCATCTTCTCTGCCTGACTGTGGCTATTTTATGGCAGCAGGACGAGTCCATTATATCCGAAAAGAGTGGACCCATAACATAATCAGAGAATCAGCAAATACAATCAGAGAATTATAATCAGCGAATACAATCAGAGAATCAGCAAATACAATCAGAGAATTATAATCAGCAAATACAATCAGAGAATTATAATCAGAATACACAATCAGAGAATTCAGGGCCCCAGAAATGTAAGATCCTACGAATTTTGTCACTATGAGAAAAACGGTAGTTTAGTGTTTTTTTTTCAAGTTGAAACAACTTATTAACCTATATTTCAAATTTTCTTTTTCTCTTAATGATTAAAAATCTTCGCATCAATCTTTTTGAATAAAGGTTTCAAGTGTTTCACTGAAAACATTTCAAAACGCCAAATAAAATTAATGATACGCCAAGCAAATGTGAATAAATTGTGAGTCAACTTCATTTAAGAATGCATATCCGACAGATGATATTCTGACATTTTTAATTTTATCTTCTTTTTTTACAGCAGGGAAAACTATGGAAGCTGCTAACAATTTATGTGCAATAAAGATAATTTTGATGTTATTACAATGCGTCACTTACATGCATGCCAACTGCTATTCAAGGGAATATAAATTATTACCGGGAGGCTATAACATTTACATGCAGATTGGCGTTCATGCAGTTTTTAAAAGAGTAGACCGGGTCGATATTAACGATTGTGTCCAATTGTGTGCGAATGAGACATTCTGCAATGTATGGCGTTTTGGTGGTGGGAGTTGTCAGATTTTCCATTCAAGGAAGGACAAAGTGAGAGCAATAAAATCAACAAATCCAACATCAAAGACATACTATGAAACAGCAGAAGGTGAGATCGTGTTGTTATTATTTATGGATAAATCATTTCGTTTATTATCAAGAAAATCCAATCTTTCCTAATTTAAATATAATCTTCACTTATTACAATAAACTTAATTAAAATTATCATATTTATTAGCTTATTACATTACCAATATTTTCATCAATATCATAATAATATTGAATTATATTATCGTCATTCTGACGTCTATTATCATCAATAAAACCAATTCATAATTCAATCCAATCGATACAAGATTAGAAAAAATCATTGACATTACCATAAAAAATAGCAACAAATTTACAATAATTTTCGTTATTTTGCAATCATCTATCATCATCATCATCAACTCTGCCATCATCATCATCATCATCATCATCATCATCATCATCATCATCATCATCATCATCGCTGCCACCATCATTATCATCATGATCGTCTTCGTGGCCGTGTCGTCTTCGTCATCATCATCATCTAAATCTTGGACATTGAATCAACATTCTCCCCTCCCTCCACGAAACCGAACAATAATTCTCAATCCAAAATCATTTCCGGTAACTTCAGACACTGTGGCGGCTTATATATTATATTCCTGGTTCAGAGTAAATATAAAGTCGAATTTCTTGACTATTTTTCCTCATGAAATTTCAACCTTCGTCGTTCCTCCATTTTAAGTTTTCTATTTTTTTTTTTTTTTTGAAAAGGAAATTCTCTCCTAAATATTAAGACAAAGTATTACCTGAATTAAACAAAACATCCTACGGTACATTTGCATATCAGTAGAAATATTGTTCTCTTAAACTGAATTAAAGTCTTTATTCTTTCTTTTTAGAAATGTCTTGACGAATCTTAGATTCTAGGCGAATATTACTATTCGTTTTATCTCAACTGAAAACAGGAAAATTGGCAAACTTTCATTTTCATAGAACGTGCGCCATTTTAAAATTAAAAAAAAATCACAAACCAGGATTTATAACTGATTTATTATCAACATATTTACACAAATTGCTTGTTAGTTCGAATTAAATCAGCCATTAATTCTATTTCGCCTCTTGTTCTTGAAGTAGTTCTTTCACTGTAATTCCTTTGATCAAGGATTTCGTTATGTGACAATCGGAGATCAATCTTCTTTTGTATTTTATGTTCTTACAAATCAGATATATTTTTTTCAGATGACCAATGGATGAAAATCTATTATGTAAAAGGTGGAAGTGGAATCCATGTTGCGTCAACCTTTTTGGCTGATGGAGTTCATAGTTGGATTCCAGTGAATTGCACCGTTAATCTTTGCCCCGAATTCTTTCGCAGTTTTTTCATTGATGCTTGGATTACTCTGCCCATAATGAAAGTAAGACGATTCTAAATGCATTCCTATTTTATTTTTTATTTTCTCATATCTGCTCAAATTGATCTTTCTAATTCATTCTGAATTTTCACCTAATTTTCGAATAGAAGCATAGAAAACTTGCGGGCCATTCGCTAGATTAGTCGGATTGATTCTCACTAAATGCAACACACCCTGTCATTCTGGGTACGGGTGTATGAGTGCGTTCTGAAATGCACGCAAAGTTTAATTAAAAAAATGGCTGACACCCTCACCATCTATGATAATCACAATTGATTGATTCGATCTAATATTTCCACATTAAGTCTTTCACGTTTCATTGCTTGCTTATCCTATCGTGTTGATACACCATTTTCGTTCGCTTTTCCTTTTTAGTCTTGTCAAGTCGATAATTACGTTGACTAAATCAATGACATTTTAATATAACATTTAGTTCGTCGTTTCAAATCTGCCATTGAAGTGTATATCTATCAGGTTAGTCTACATGACATATCAAGCTTTGACAATTAAATACAAAACACGATACTTGTTAAAAAAAACATTTTCGAAATAAAATATGCATTCAAGATTATCAAAAAATGTTTTATTCTTCATCACAAGTAACGATGCATCTCTGATATGGGTTTATATTATTTCAAGTCAGCAGTGATGAATGAATGTGTAACTCTCAATACAACGTAGTTTCTGATTTTCTGACATTAAATGTGGAATTTAATAGCAAGTTTTCTTGTATTGCTTTCAACTCTAAAATTCTCGGTTTCTCTTCATTTTTTTCTCAAATGGTCAAATTTAGTTTCTTCTCGATTATATTCATTTCCAGACTGTAATTCCTAGAAACATGGTCGTAATATTTCTTTGTTACAAATGCTAAATTGGTATTTATCCAAACCTCAAATGAATTGTATCTGAATTGAAACACATACAAAAGGATAGTCATGATTGCTTGACAGAAATGAAAATAAAAATGAAGACAATATGAAAAATAAATACGAAAAAGATACTTAATGGTGCCAGTGATCAGGGTTAACTACTTAACACCATTGATGCTTGGATTACTCTACCGATAAAAAAAGTAAGACGATTCCCTCACCACCTATGATAATCCGAATTTCTCGATTTCGCTCGAATATTTCTGGATTAAGCCTTTTACGTTTCATTGCCTGCTTTTCTTATCGTGTTGATAACACATTTTCGTTTCATGTTTCCTTCTAATCATGTCTAGCTGATTATTACAATAATTAAATCAAATTATTGCAATAACTAAATCAAATTGTTGCAATAATTAAATCTATAAGTTTTTAATGTAATATTTTGTTTATTATTGCAAATCTGCCATTGAATCAGATATCAGGTTAGTCGGAATCAAATGTCAAACTTTGACGGGTAAATATAAAACATGACGTTTCTGAAAAATAATAACATTTTTAAAATAAAATATGTATTCAATGTTATCATAAATGTTTTATTCTTCATCACAAGTAATGACGAATCTCATATATGGGTTTATATTATTGCAAGTCTGTAATAATGAATGGATGTGTAAATCTCAATACAACACAGTTTCTGATTTTCTGACACGAAATGTGTAACTTAACAGAAAGTTGAATTGTTTTCAACTCTAAACTTCTAGGTTTGTTTTCCGCATTTTTTTCGAAAATGGTCAAACCGAGGTTCTCGAATATTCTTATTTTCCAGACTATAATTCCTAGAAACTTGGTTGTCATTTTTGTTCGTTATAAGTTTCTTATCCAAATGCTAAATTGATATTTCTCCAAACCTCAACTGCATTTTGTTTGAATTGAAACACGTACAAAAGGACAGTCATTTTTGGTGTACAAACGTGAAAATAAAAATGATCATGAAGACAATATGAAAAATAAATACTAAAAAGATATTTAATGGTGCCAGCGTTCAAAAGTGTTGTGGAATCCGAGATCAAATTTATTCCTAATAACTCAATTTCCATCAAATATGTCCACATTAAATCTTTCACGTTTCATTGCCTTCTTATCCTATCGCGTTGATACTCCATTTTCGTTTGTTGTTTCGTTCTATTCTTGTCCATCCGGTTATTAAAATAATAAAATCAATTAGTTTTCTTTTTTAATTTAACATTTAGGTCATCATTGCAAATCAGCCATTGAAGCGTATATGTATCAGTTTAGTTTACGTAAAATATTAAGATTTGACAGTTAAATACAAAACACGATATTTCTGAAAAATTACGTTTTTGAAACAAAATATTCATTCAAGATTATCAAAAGATTTTATTCTTTATCGCAAATAATGACGCATGCCAGATATGGATTTTTTTTTATTATTGTAAGTCAGCACAGATGAAGAGATGTATAAATCTCATGTCAACACAATTTCTCATTTTCTGACACCAAATTATGGAATTTAACAGCAGATTTCATGAATTGGGTTCATCACTAAAATTCTTGGTTTGTTTTCATTTTGTTTTCAGAAAGTCAAACTTTGGTTCTTATCGAATATTCTCATCTCCAAAGTGTAATTCCAAGAAACGTGATTGTCATCTTTGTCTGTTACAAACTTCTTATACAAATGCTACATTTCTCCACACTTCAGTTGAATTCCGTTTGAATTAAAACAGATGCAAAACGACAGTTATATTTACAACACAGAACGTACCATATGGATAATAAATACGAAAAAGGTATTCAAGTTCACATCACACTTGGATACTTAATGCTAATTTTCAAGGCAATTCAAGATTGGTCTATCAAAATTTTTCATTTTCTATTTATTCACATTCATCCTTGTTCTTAGTAAATATCAATACAATACACATTTCATTTCATCTTGATAGAAGCAAATCAAGAATTATCGTAAGTCCGAAATTTCATGAGACACATTTTAATCGTGAAGCAGTAATTAGAGAATGACTTGAAATTTCGGAATTTATTTTGATGGTCACTCAACAGAAAAACTATTGAATTTATGTATTGACAAATTATAATTTTTTTGAAAATGAATTGCCCTTCATGGTTTTATTTGATGAACATAAGAGATTTATTTGAGTCGGGTGCCATCGCAAAGAATGAGTAGAATTCGTTTTAAGTAGGCCAGGGAAAATATATTCCTTTTTTTTTTCAAAAGGATTTATTTACGACGTGAACACAACAAACATAGTCCACATTTGAATTCGGTCTGTTAATTCCATTTTTCATGATAAAAAAAAAACAGTTTTTTTTTGCCAACTGAATGTTCATTATTGACGATCAATTCATAATGATGTTTTTTTCATCTTAAATTTCAGGTTAAACTTTCTTTGATCAAAAATAACACGGAGGTAATTAACGTGATATTTGATGCTAAAATAACAGATAAACTAAATTGGTTTTCGATGTTTCGCGTGCTGGAGTCACCATGGAAAGACTTTTACAAGGGAGCAATGAACTATTTCATCGGCATAAATTATTAGTAAGTATATAGGTATCTTTATGTGATCGGATGGAACGTCAAGTTTTAGTTTTCTGCCGCTTGTCATTTTGGGAGAATATTTCAGACAGACTTTCCAAAATGGATATATTTACTTGTTTAGAATTAGCTGCCATCATTATTTGAATTGATATCTAATCACGACCCCACGACGGATATTTTTAACAGTGTAATAGTTTTGTCACGTTTAAAGTAAATATTATATATATATATATATATATATATATATATATATATATATATATATATATATATAAATATAGGGAGTCCATAAAATTCATGTGCACTTTAAAAATTTATAACTTTATTTGTATTTGAGATAGAAATAATCTATAAAAAATGTTATAAAGTTTAATGTAACCAGTTTTAAGTATAGCTAAAATAACTAATGTGATTTCAGGCATTACTGTAAATCAGTTGGCAAATGTTTTCCGTGAACTGCAAAATCGTATTACCCTTTGTGTTGCTAATGATGTAATGATGCCGATATTAATATAGTTGGGGATTTCGTTCTCTCATACATTATACCCGGATTATATACAATTACCTGTAATATATGAACATTGTGCAATGTCATGTGATAATTAAAAGCAGTTGATTATATTTAGTTTTCTTCAAATTTACAAGCACATTTTTTAATTTCCTATTCAATTTTAAATGTTCATCTTTTTATGGTGAACCTATCATTATTTAATTAAGGATGACTGATTGAGTACTTAGGACAATCAATCAATCAATCAATCAATCAAATATTCATCGCACATTGTCGTCGAGACGATAATAACAGTATAAAGGCTGTTGCACGTATTGCCAGTCTTGACGGATTTGAATCAACTGAAATAAGTAATATATATGATATTTTAAATATTCCATGAAAATTACCATTTGTTTAAGTAGATTAACGTCAATCTAAAAATTGCTTCTATAAATGAAATCATCTCCTCGTTTTGAAACAATAGAACCACTGCCATTATTGACAATGGAAAATCCACAGAGACCAGTTAGCATTTTTTTTTATTGTATCTCAGAGCATGGGAAGTGATTAGGAGTTAACTCCCGAATTTCGGTTGGGACTTCAGGTTTTTGTTTTTTGTCGCTTGTCATTTGGGGAGAATATTCAGCGTCTTCCAAAAATGGATATAAATATTTGTTTATAAATAGTAGCTACAATCATTATCTAAAATTTTATTAAATATTTTCAAAATAAAGAGTAAGATGTTTGATCCAGACCACCACTCAGCGGATGTTTTGTAATGGTGTAATACTTTCGTCAGATTTCAAATACGAGTTAAATATTTTCAATATATATATATATATATATATGTATATATATATATATATATATATATATATATATATATATTAAATATTTTATATATATATATATATATATATATATATATATATATTAAATATTTTCAATATATATATATATATATATATATATATATATATATATATTAAATATTTTCAATATATATATATATATATATATATATATATATTAAATATTTTCAATATATATATATATATATATATATATATATTAAATATTTCAAATATATATATATATATATATATATATAATATAGAAAGATAATAATATATATATATATATATATATAATATAGAGCAGATAATTAAAAAAACATAACAACATAGTCTTTAACAAGTATAGAAGTTCAAAAGGCTTGACTAATCAACAGGTTACTAACTGCAATACTAATTATAAGAATACTAATAACAACTTATGTAATTGTAGAAATCCGAATAATGGTCCACTACAAACTAACTGTGGAATTACTTCTTAGTCTATCTTGGTACTATTTCAACAATTGAAAATCCAAATATAAAGAAGTTTTACATTGGTTCTACCATGAAAACATTCAAGGAACGCTGGCGGGGGCATATGCAATCCTTTAATCACAGTGAATATAGGTACATGACTTCATTATCCAAGTATTTTTGGAATCTAAAAGATAAGAACAAAACACCTACGGTTAAATGGAGTTTGGTTAAGAAAGCTCGTACATGTAACTCCCTTATATACCCCATGTTACCTATGCCTTAATGAAAAATTTGAAATTATGAGATTTAAAAAAAGGCTGATCTCTTAAATCAAAGATATGAACTTACATTTAAATTGTAAACACCGTTATAAATTTAACTTAGTGTAGGGTCGTATACTTTAAATGATAATGATATGTCGCTGTATTTTTTAATAGATTAGTATTTTTTATTGCATGATGGTCATACTTGACGATATAAGTGTGTATTGTATACCTGCATAGTGTTATTAGTGTTGATGCAAATGTGTATATATTTATTTATGTGTTGGTTAGAGTATTGGCACTGAGGAATGTGTAGGTTGGTATTTATGTGTTTTTATTATATATTTTTTTTTTTTTTTTTTTTTTTTTTTTTTTTTGTATAAATATATATATGTGTGGGTGTGTATGTGTATATATAAGTTTGAGTGTGTGTGTATATATGTATATATATTAGGTGGGAAGGTATGTGTAGATGATGTGTTAATAATTGTTACGCTATATATGTACGGTATATATATGTGTATGTGTGTATATGGGTGTGTGTATATATATATATATATAAATATATATATATATATATATATATATATATATATATATATATGTGTGTGTGTGTGTGGTGTATATATGTATATATGTATGCATATATATATATGTATGTGTGTATATGTATGTTTGTGTGTGTGTGTGTATATGTATAAATATACATATGTATATGTATGATAAAATCACGGCAGTATAATGGTTGGCCAGCATGGTTCGTTAGATCAATTGCGACTGAGTAATGAATTAGTTCCTCACTGGGTGCCTCCTAATTTCGGCTTTACGCCACGATATATTTGTATATATATATGTGTGTGTGTGTGTGTGTATATATATATATATATATATATATATGTGTGCATATATATATATATATGTATGTCCTATTTTATTGTGTATGTATATCTATATTTAATATATTTCTGTTTGTATGATTGTGTTTATATATATTTGTATGTTAGACTATATGTATATTGGTGTGTGTTGGTTTTTGAAGGTATATTTATTTATATATCTATATGTTTTATTTATGTATTTATTTGTTGTATTTTTTTATGTATGCATGTGTATATATGGTTAGTTGTTATTGTAGATAGATATTTTTTATATATATGTTTATTTGTAGATATGTATGTATGTGTGTATATATATTTATGTATGTTTATGTATATATATATATGTGTGTGTTGGGGACCTATTATGTATGAGTTTGTTTGTGTGTGTGTGGGGTATGGAAACTTTGGTAT
Source organism: Acanthosepion pharaonis (assembly GCA_903632075.3). Classification (NCBI taxonomy): domain Eukaryota; kingdom Metazoa; phylum Mollusca; class Cephalopoda; order Sepiida; family Sepiidae; genus Acanthosepion; species Acanthosepion pharaonis. The sequence continues at coordinate 203,561 of CAHIKZ030001282.1, forward strand.
ATCATGACTGTTTTTTATATATGTATATATGTGTGCATAAAAGTTTGTGTGTATATATATGGGTGTATTTAGGTTTATATGTATATGTGCGTGCATGTGTAATTGTTATCATAGATATGTATATGTGCGTATATGTTTATGTTTATATATTTATTTGTGTATATTTATGTATGTAAATATATATGTATATGTATGTATGAGTGTATATTTATGTGTGTTAATTTTGTTTTGCTGCCGTGTATATATATATATATATATATATATATGGTTATTTGTTTCTTTATCCTGTTTTTCTTTGCCTAATATATAATGAAACTATTATCAACTTATATGATATAATATATATATTTTTATTGATATTTATGGTTTTAGAATTTTTGTTTTAATATATTAAAATAATATTATTTTTAACCATTTTTATCTTTGTATATTTGCTCCCTTAAGTTATAATTCAATAAGTGGTTAGCATTTATTTAAGTCTGAAATATTTATATTTGGTTGTGATTTCTCATTGTCTGTCATTGTCTGTGGATGTATGTATGTGTATCTATCGGTGTCTATGTGTATGTAGAGTGTATTCATTTGTGTGTGTGTGTGTGTATAGTGTTAGTTTCCACGTCTCCTTTTTTTCATAAAGGGCTGTAGAGATGTTCATGTCTCGTCACCTTTTTTTTTTTTTTTTTTTTTTTTTTTATTTTTAGTATATATGTATGTGTGTGTGTGTGTATGTGTGTGTGTGTATATCTAATTAAATGTCTGGGTGCTTATGTATTATAATCTGATTGTGTTTTTGTTGTTTTGACGCGTGAGTTTAAGACCACATTCAAACTTTTAAAATAAAACGGAAAAAAAGGGAAAAAAAAATATATATACATGTATTATCAAATGACCGGATATATTGTAGCGTCTTGTCGAACATAATTTCAATGAAGAAATGAATTGAATAAACATATATATTTTTTCTTTCTCAATAATTTTGTAGTTTTAAACTTAATAGTGATTAAATTTGGATTTTAAAATTACCAATTTTTAATTTTAATATTAAATTTTATCATATAATTTTATAATTATTAGTTAGTATAAATTATTTTTAATATTACACGTATTTAAAGATCTGAATAGCTATTATAGCAGGATTTCGTTGTCTTTTTGAATCTTTCTATACTTCGTTTTTGATTGGTTATTCTAGCTTTTGTAACAATGTTTTCCCCCTAGTGTAGGATCGTTAATTAATCTGAAACTTTTAAAACCATTTATTTTATTTTTCAACATCATCACTTGATAAGACACAGAATGTGTTGAAACAAAATGGCTATTTTTGTAGTGATTTTATAACATACTTATGTTATAATTTTTTTAAAAAATAATTATATATATATATATATATATATTAAAAAAAAAAAAAAAATGAATTTTATGGTTAAGATTTGCTCTCGTCCAACTATCCTCCTTTAGTCTTGATTAATGTAGCACAAATTTTTGGCATTCGTTGAAAAACTTTCTCAAACTATAAATTTTATAACTGATTCCATTTTCTTTGCAATGACTCTAAGAGCTCTTTTTCATTTTTGGGAATGGAAAGTTTTTAATTTTCTGTTAAGTTCATCCCATTCTAATTGTGGGGGTGGCTTCAAACGTTTGAAATGCAGTGTAAATTTTAGTGTTTGTGTGTGTGTGTTTGTACTGTTTATCAGGTGATCTTATAAAGCATTTTTTGAATAGCATTTAACATTTAAATTATCTTTCAAGGCAAGTACTTCCCAAAATCGAGGTGATGTCCGATAGTGTACTGGATATCGACTCGGAATGAGAAATCGGAGATACGGATTCAACTAGGCACAAATAATACTGTGAAATGTGTGACTTGATCATTTTACTTCTTAGCTATGTATTGAATAGCAGGAGAGACTGGGTCCTACTGCCTTGGTTGGCAACCAGTCTACTGCAGAACGAAGATCTAAAGTATTGCGTGATATTGTGTATCATGCATGGCACTTGATTGAGTTACCAACAGATGCGTCGCGGGATGTCTTTAAGCAGACTGCGAAAAATAAACTGAACAAGATTCATCTGATATCCATTTTGAAATTATGTGATAAACAGACAAATATATATATATATATATATATATATATATATATATATATATATATATATATCGTTTAGAATATATATTGATAAAAATTAAGATTTTAAGCTGAAAAAATACACATAAACATACACATATAAATACATATATATATATATATAAATATATATATATATATATATATATATATATATATATATATTGTGTTAACCTAGAAAAAGTTTACTGAATGAGGAATAACAAATCGCAGGTTGGAAATGAAATGGTAATCTTTATAACATCAACAAAATAAAATACTCGCCAGTGGCAAAAGTAGGTAAACCACTGCTAGTAATGGACTACTTAGATTGCATATTCCCCCCACTTACAATAGTGTCCAACGTATTTATGATGATTGCGACACACCCATTAGTGTTCAGAAGTACGGTATATAACACACAAACACACATATACACACATGTTTGCACACACATAACACACACACACATACATATATATATATATGTGTGTGTATGTGTATTATATATATATATATATATATATATATATATATATATATAGTTTATGAGCTTGAATTTTTCTAAACCAATTTTATGAATATAAGGCACATTAAAAATAGTGTAACGAAAATATTGTTTAAACCAAGTAGTTGCCAAAATATATGGGAGAACGAGAGAAATGGTTTTCAAAAATTCCAACAGCTAAAAATGTCTTTTTCAACCTAAACATCAAATATCTGTTTATTTTTTATTCAGCTTCATACGTAGTTTTTATGCTGCTAAATACCAGACCACTTTCATTTATATTTGACCAAAGGATGGATTTTCATTGAATCATTTTCCTCCTTTAGATGGAATAATTTTAAATGCGTTTCCAGATATAATTTATTCTGATAAAAGTGAAATTTGTTTGGTCAACAGTTATAATTTAGTATCTGTCTATATTTTCTGAGATGAGCTTATTATGTTTTAATTTACATTATTCGGACTATTGTCCTCATCTTTGTCGCCATATTTATCACAACGTTTTGGCCCTTCAGTATCTGTCTATATTTCTGAGATGAGGTATTATGTACACTATTTACATTATTCAGACTATTGTCCTCATCTTTGTCGCCATATTTATAACAACGTTTCGGCCCTTCAGTATCTGTCTATATTTCTGAGATGAGCTATTATGTACACTATTTACATTATTCGTACTATTGTCCTCATATTTGTAGCCATATTTATTACAACGTTTCGGCCCTTTAGTATCTGTCTATATTTCTGAGATGAGCTATTATGTACACTATTTACATTATTCGGACTATTGTCCTCATCTTTGTCGCCATATTTATTACAACGTTTCGGCCCTTTAGTATCTGTCTATATTTCTGAGATGAGCTATTATGTACACTATTTACATTATTCGGACTATTGTCCTCATATTTGTCGCCATATTTATTACAACGTTTCGGCCCTTTAGTATCTGTCTATATTTCTGAGATGAGCTATTATGTACACTATTTACATTATTCAGACTATTGTCCTCATCTTTGTCGCCATATTTATAACAACGTTTCGGCCCTTCAGTATCTGTCTATATTTCTGAGATGAGGTTATTATATCTGTCATATTTACATTATTCAGACTATTGTCCTCATCTTTGTCGCCCTATTTATCACAACGTTTCGGCCCTTTAGTATCTGTCTATATTTCTGAGATGAGCTATTATGTACACTATTTACATTATTCGGACTATTGTCCTCATCTTTGTAGCCATATTTATTACAACGTTTCGGCCCTTTAGTATCTGTCTATATTTCTGAGATGAGCTATTATGTACACTATTTACATTATTCGGACTATTGTCCTCATCTTTTCGCCATATTTATTACAACGTTTCGGCCCTTTAGTATCTGTCTATATTTCTGAGATGAGGTATTATGTACATTATTTACATTATTCGGACTATTGTCCTCATCTTTGTCGCCATATTTATTACAACGTTTCGGCTATATTTCAGTATCTGTCTATATTTCTGAGGTGAGGTATTACATACACTATTTACAATATTTTTGCTATTGTCCTCATTTTTGTCGCCATATTTATTACAACGTTTCGGCCTTTCAGTATCTGTCTATATTTCTGAGATGAGGTATTATGTACACTATTTACATTATTCGGACTATTGTCCTCATCTTTGTCGCCATATTTATTACAACGTTTCGGCCCTTTAGTATCTGTCTATATTTCTGAGATGAGGTATTATGTACACTATTTACATTATTCGGACTATTGTCCTCATCTTTGTCGCCATATTTATTACAACGTTTCGGCCTTTCAGTATCTGTCTATATTTCTGAGATGAGGTATTATGTACACTATTTACATTATTCGGACTATTGTCCTCATCTTTGTCGCCATATTTATTACAACGTTTCGGCCTTTTAGTATCTGTCTATATTTCTGAGATGAGGTATTATGTACACTATTTACATTATTTGGACTATTGTCCTCATCTTTGTTGCCATATTTATTACAACGTTTCGGCCTTTTAGTATCTGTCTATATTTCTGAGATGAGGTATTATGTACACTATTTACATTATTCGGACTATTGTCCTCATCTTTGTCGCCATATTTATTACAACGTTTCAGCCTTTCAGTATCTGTCTATATTTCTGAGATGAGGTATTATATACACTATTTACATTATTCGGACTATTGTCCTCATCATTGTCTCCATATTTATTACAACGTTTCGGCCTTTCAGTATCTGTCTATATTTCTGAGATGATGTATTATGTACACTATTTACATTATTCGGACTATTGTCCTCATCTTTGTCGCCATATTTATTACAACGTTTCGGCCTTTTAGTATCTGTCTATATTTCTGAGATGAGGTATTATGTACACTATTTACATTATTCGGACTATTGTCCTCATCTTTGTCGCCATATTTATTACAACGTTTCGGCCTTTCAGTATCTGTCTATATTTCTGAGATGAGGTATTATGTACACTATTTACATTATTCGGACTATTGTCCTCATCTTTGTCGCCATATTTATTACAACGTTTCGGCCTTTCAGTATCTGTCTATATTTCTGAGATGAGGTATTATGTACACTATTTACATTATTCGGACTATTGTCCTCATCTTTGTCGCCATATTTATTACAACGTTTCGGCCCTTCAGTATCTGTCTATATTTCTGAGATGAGTTATTATGTACACTATTTACATTATTCGGACTATTGTCCTCATCTTTGTCGCCATATTTATTACAACGTTTCGGCCCTTTAGTATCTGTCTATATTTCTGAGATGAGTACATTATATTATGTACATTATTTACATTATTCGGACTATTGTCCTCATCTTTGTCGCCATATTTATTACAACGTTTCGGCCTTTCAGTATCTGTCTATATTTCTGAGATGATATATTATGTACACTATTTACATTATTTCGGACTATTGTCCTCATTTTTGTCGCCATATTTATTACAACGTTTCGGCCTTTCAGTATCTGTCTATATTTCTGAGATGACGTATTATGTACACTATTTACATTATTCGGACTATTATTCCTCATCTTTCATCGCGCCATTTATTACAACGTTTCGGCCCTTTAGTATCTGTCTATATTTCTGAGATGAGGTATTATGTACACTATTTACATTATTCGGACTATTGTCCTCATCTTTGTCGCCATATTTATTACAACGTTTCGGCCTTTCAGTATCTGTCTATATTTCTGAGATGAGGTATTATGTACACTATTTACATTATTCGGACTATTGTCCTCATCTTTGTCGCCATATTTATTACAACGTTTCGGCCTTTTAGTATCTGTCTATATTTCTGAGATGAGGTATTATGTACACTATTTACATTATTCGGACTATTGTCCTCATCTTTGTCGCCATATTTATTACAACGTTTCGGCCCTTTAGTATCTGTCTATATTTCTGAGATGAGGTATTATGTACACTATTTACATTATTCGGACTATTGTCCTCATCTTTGTCGCCATATTTATTACAACGTTTCGGCCCTTTAGTATCTGTCTATATTTCTGAGATGAGGTATTATGTACACTATTTACATTATTCGGACTATTGTCCTCATCTTTGTCGCCATATTTATTACAACGTTTCGGCCTTTTAGTATCTGTCTATATTTCTGAGATGAGGTATTATGTACACTATTTACATTATTCGGACTATTGTCCTCATCTTTGTCGCCATATTTATTACAACGTTTTCGGCCCTTCAGTATCTGTCTATATTTCTGAGATGAGGTATTATGTACACTATTTACATTATTCGGACTATTGTCCTCATCTTTGTCATCATATTTATTACAACGTTTCGGCCCTTTAGTATCTGTCTATATTTCTGAGATGAGGTATTATGTACACTATTTACATTATTCAGACTATTGTCCTCATCTTTGTCGCCATATTTATTACAACGTTTCGGCCTTTTAGTATCTGTCTATATTTCTGAGATGAGCTATTATGTACACTATTTACATTATTTGGACTATTGTCCTCATCTTTGTTGCCATATTTATTACAACGTTTCGGCCCTTTAGTATCTGTCTATATTTCTGAGATGAATATTATGTACACTATTTACATTATTCGGACTATTGTCCTCATCTTTTGTCGCCATATTTATTACAACGTTTCGGCCCTTTAGTATCTGTCTATATTTCTGAGATGAGGTATTATGTACACTATTTACATTATTCGGACTATTGTCCTCATCTTTGTCGCCATATTTATTACAACGTTTCGGCCTTTCAGTATCTGTCTATATTTCTGAGATGAGGTATTATGTACACTATTTACATTATTCGGACTATTGTCCTCATTTTTGTCGCCATATTTATTACAACGTTTCTTCCTTTTTAGTATCTGTCTATATTTCTGAGATGAGATGGTATTATGTACACTATTTACATTATTCGGACTATTGTCCTCATCTTTGTCGCCATATTTATTACAACGTTTCGGCCCTTTAGTATCTGTCTATATTTCTGAGATGAGCTATTATGTACACTATTTACATTATTCGGACTATTGTCCTCATCTTTGTTGCCATATTTATTACAACGTTTCGGCCCTTTAGTATCTGTCTATATTTCTGAGATGAGGTATTATGTACACTATTTACATTATTCGGACTATTGTCCTCATCTTTGTCGCCATATTTATTACAACGTTTCGGCCCTTTAGTATCTGTCTATATTTCTGAGATGAGCTATTATGTACACTATTTACATTATTCGGACTATTGTCCTCATCTTTGTCGCCATATTTATTACAACGTTTCGGCCCTTCAGTATCTGTCTATATTTCTGAGATGAGCTATTATGTACACTATTTACATTATTCAGACTATTGTCCTCATCTTTGTCGCCATATTTATCACAACGTTTCGGCCCTTTAGTATCTGTCTATATTTCTGAGATGAGCTATTATGTACACTATTTACATTATTCGGACTATTGTCCTCATCTTTGTCGCCATATTTATTACAACGTTTCGGCCCTTTAGTATCTGTCTATATTTCTGAGATGAGCTATTATGTACACTATTTACATTATTCGGACTATTGTCCTCATCTTTGTCGCCATATTTATCACAACGTTTCGGCCTTTCAGTATCTGTCTATATTTCTGAGGTGAGGTATTACATACACTATTTACATTATTTTTGCTATTGTCCTCATTTTTGTCGCCATATTTATTACAACGTTTCGGCCTTTCAGTATCTGTCTATATTTCTGATATTGACGTATTATGTACACTATTTACATTATTCGGACTATTGTCCTCATCTTTGTCGCCATATTTATTACAACGTTTCGGCCCTTTAGTATCTGTCTATATTTCTGAGATGAGGTATTATGTACACTATTTACATTATTCGGACTATTGTCCTCATCTTTGTCGCCATATTTATTACAACGTTTCGGCCCTTTAGTATCTGTCTATATTTCTGAGATGAGGTATTATGTACACTATTTACATTATTCGGACTATTGTCCACATCTTTGTCGCCATATTTATTACAACGTTTCGGCCCTTTAGTATCTGTCTATATTTCTGAGATGAGGTATTATGTACACTATTTACATTATTCGGACTATTGTCCTCATCTTTGTCGCCATATTTATTACAAAGTTTCGGCCCTTCAGTATCTGTCTATATTTCTGAGATGAGCTATTATGTACATTATTTACATTATTCGGACTATTGTCCTCATCTTTGTCGCCATATTTATTACAAAGTTTCGGCCTTTCAGTATCTGTCTATATTTCTGAGATGAGCTATTATGTACACTATTTACATTATTCGGACTATTGTCCTCATCTTTGTTGCCATATTTATTACAACGTTTCGGCCCTTTAGTATCTGTCTATATTTCTGAGATGATCTATTATGTACACTATTTACATTATTCGGACTATTGTCCTCATCTTTGTCGCCATATTTATCACAACGTTTCGGCCTTTCAGTATCTGTCTATATTTCTGAGGTGAGGTATTACATACACTATTTACAATATTTTTGCTATTGTCCTCATTTTTGTCGCCATATTTATTACAACGTTTCGGCTTTTCAGTATCTGTCTATATTTCTGATATTGACGTATTATGTACACTATTTACATTATTCGGACTATTGTCCTCATCTTTGTCGCCATATTTATTACAACGTTTCGGCCCTTTAGTATCTGTCTATATTTCTGAGATGAGGTATTATGTACACTATTTACATTATTCGGACTATTGTCCTCATCTTTGTCGCCATATTTATTACAACGTTTCGGCCCTTTAGTATCTGTCTATATTTCTGAGATGAGGTATTATGTACACTATTTACATTATTCGGACTATTGTCCACATCTTTGTCGCCATATTTATTACAACGTTTCGGCCCTTTAGTATCTGTCTATATTTCTGAGATGAGCTATTATGTACACTATTTACATTATTCGTACTATTGTCCTCATATTTGTCGCCATATTTATTACACCTTTCGGCCCTTTAGTATCTGTCTATATTTCTGAGATGAGCTATTATGTACACTATTTATATTATTCGGACTATTGTCCTCATCTTTGTCGTCATATTTATTACAACGTTTCGGCCTTTTAGTATCTGTCTATAGTGTGAGTTCAATACCCGTCTAAGACAGTGAGGAACTTTCAGAGGGAAATTTGCAGGAGATAACTGATAATTGACATCCATTAAACATGGCACGTGGTTAACTAGAACAGTCTACCCCAGTGAGCGAAATAAAGAGGTCGGAGGGTACAACGGCCGAAACGTTGTAATAAATATGGCGATAAAGATGGGGACAATAGTCCAAATAATTTAAATAATGTAGGTAAGATTTAGATTTAGATATGTAATTTTCGTATAACCACGAAATTATTATTTTGTTTTTGCTCCTTAAAACTTAATTGCTACTAGATTATATTTTGCTAAGTAAAAAAGATAACAATGATATTTTAAAGAGTAAAAGGAAATGAGAGTAAAAAACATTATAAAATATTTCTTCTGTTTTAAGATAAACCACCACGATTCAGCTAATCCTTTAATCTGAAAAAATCACTGCTTTTGATCCTGTAATCTGTAGGATGAGTTTCGGCTTTTCTTCTTGCCATTCACTTAAGATTTAACAATATGGGTCCTGAGAATATGTAGAAAAGCCTAAAAGCCAAATATCAATACCAAACAGCTAGTCACAGCTTTGAGCTCTAGATAATCCGAAAATTATAACAGAGATTTGAAACAAAAGTTATGTTGACTAAGCCATTGACAGGGTCGGAAGATAAGAATTATTAAAGCCGGAGTCACAACTAAAGACACGGTAAATGTGTGTATTCAGGAAATTAGGTAAATACGAAAACGAGTGGTGCCAAAATTGGGATGAAACAAGAGCAAAGTAACCCCCACCCCCTGTTAGGGATCACGTGTCCGAAATTGACCTATCGAGCTGACTTATAGCTGGGGGAAGAATTTAGCAGAAACCTTACTCATTCATGTGCGAAGCTGTCGTAGCCTGTTGGGGTCAGTCGTCGCAGGTTGTCAGGAATATATGGCATACAAAGTCGTCATGTACATTCGACAAATTAAGTCATCAAAATCCAGATTCTGTTAAACTGTACCTGCCCGCAGCACTAGTTATATTGATTGACAGAAGTACAGCGAGCATACCTCAATTTGTCGTCCAATATTGTAGATAGTAATTATTCTGGCTGCATCAACAGCGTCAATAATACAGAGGTCATATTAAACCATGTTATCGTTTATAAGAAGAGCGTTTAGTTATTTCCTGTCAGAACTTATCTATAATACTACTATAATCTGACTAGTACGCTGGATAATATCATCTTTTGTTCCAGAGATCCGGCAGAGAATAAAACTCCAGTTTCAGGGAAAATTTTACTTGCTCTGTAAATTTTGTGAATTGAAAATTATAAAAATTTGGATTGTCACTGGTCCATAAATTAAGACAGCGTTACTAAAGGAATACGACTATTAATATGTATAATGACAATACATAGTAAATTATTGAAAATCAATAAGAAAGATATAAATGTTCAGTATTAAAGGAAAGTGTTGGTAGAAGAACGATATTATATAGCGATTTTCCAAGCGTAGCTTAGATGTGGCGCAAAGCCGAAAGAATGGGGCACCCAGTGAGTATCGAACCCACTATTCAGGCGTAATTGTTCTAGCGAGACAAGCTTGCTAACCATTACACCTCCCAGAACGATATTATATATACAACAATCTGTAACTGTGAAAGTGCGTATTGTTTTAGAATGCAAAAGCAAACTTACCATTATACAGTCAATTTTCATCCTGAAACAGAACAATGGCGATATGGCACTAACTAGTAAATTAAATTCAAATGAAATTAAATATAAATCGACCAGATTTTTAAATGAATCTCTTATAAATTAAAGTCAATTAAATAATAAATAAATTCGCGTATAGTGACCTTTTATAGTCCCAGTAAACAGAAATATCTCTCTCAAAGAGGAGAATAACAAAACAAGGGGAGACCACTCTTAATTATTCATAACACATACCTCAATCTTTGGTCAAGTATTGTTGTAACTAGTAATTATTCTCGCAGTATCAATAGTAGTCAATAATGCTGACGTCAAATTAAACGAACATATCATCGTTTATAAGAGCGCTTATTTATTTCCTGTCAGAGCTTATTTATTATACAGTTGTAATTCGAATAGTACGCTGGATAATATCATCTTATTTTTCAGAGATACGGCAGAGCAAAAACTGCAGGTAAAATACTGCAGTTTGAGGTGGGGGATTTTTAGAACTTGTTTCTTTACTCGATGTGTGTTTTGCGAAATGAAAAGTTTGAAGAATGCAGTTGTCAGTGGTCATAAATTAGGAGAGCCTTACAAGGCTATTAATAAATATAATGGCAATAGATATCAAAATATTTCTTAAAAAGCAGACGTTGAAAATCAGTATGAATGAAATTATAAATGTTCAAATATAAAGACAAGTGATGGCAGAAAAACGTTATTATCTGTTTAATCATTAAAACTGAACGTGTTTAGTATTGGGAGATTTACTTTTCGTGTTTAGAGCTTGTACTACTCTATAAACTTCAAGTCAGTCAGAATTGTGGAAATATTAGAAAAATGAAAAACACATGAAAATGATAAAGAATTGCTGTAATAATATCAGCTTGATATAATCCAAATATTTTTCAGTCATTTATTCATTCTTTATTTGATGTTTTAAATTCATTTTTCGTTATTTTTTTTCTGATTCCTTTTTTTCAGAACAAGCTCACGCTGATGCCCTGGCTGTTTACATATCGTTTTAAGCCTTGTGCAAATCAAAAGATATATTTCCATTTGAGATACTCTAACGCAAACACTGCTGCATACCATGGATGGTCGTGCATCTCTCTCTCTCCCATTCCAATTATGAGCGGTTATGCTTTTCACATGTTTTTACTTTGAATGATTAGTATTATTTTATATGCAACAATATTACGTTCTCGACAATGTTGGCCAGTAATATACAAATTCATTGTCATATGCTACTTTTAACAGGATTAGCCTGATCCTAAGCTAAATTTTGCTATTTTCTCTTTTCAAGTTTTGGTCGAGTAGCTAATAATATATTCCATAGATTTTCCTTTCATTTAATCGAATGTTGTTCGTACATATATTTACACTTGCTTAATTTCTACATTGTAACCAATAAAATATTTTCTATATTCTCAATTTAAATAACTAACGTTGTTCATCCATATGCTTATAGCAATTTTATCTCTGTATTTTCACCAATAAAATATTTCATAGATTGTCCATTGGAATATTTGATGTTGTTCTTTTTTTTCCAAATAATAATATCGTCTGAACGTTTTTTAATCATTTATTTTGTTCTTTCAATGTTTTATTTCATTTCATGTCTCTCGCTAATCTTCGTCATTCCACGGCAAATGTTCTGACGAATTACGTACCATCATTTCTTACTGTTGAAACTTGGATAAGCATGGAATAATAATAATAATACAACACAAAATGTACGTAAACAAAATGTATTGAAACAAGGAAAAGGTACACAATATTTACAGTTAGTTTTGGTATATTCTTGGGAAGACTGTTCCTGCAGAATGGGTTGACTAAATCGCAGTCGGGCAGAGTCTCTCGATTCGATCTCTTCCTCTTCCCTTTTTTTCCGGTACCAACCCATATTTATATGGTCGGTACTCCACTTATGTAAATTAGGTGTATCGTACCACAACACTTACCTTCTCAGCTAAAATGCCAATTACGCATGGACTAACCATCCCAATTCACTTCGTATTCCATTAATAGAGAAGAAGTTCCACTTAAACAGTTTCTTCCGAGGAATCGCTAAATTGTGAACAAGCTCCCGTGATGATGTTTTCGCGGCCACTACATTTCTAACCTCTTCCAGCCTATGATTAACCGTAATATTTTACAATATATCCTGATAAACTATACATATAATCACTGATCGCTGACACAACATTTTACAGTAACCCACTATCTTGAGTGGCTCTTGAGCGTTGTCTTGAAAGAAAATTAGTAAAATAAATAAAATAAAAACTAGGCAAAACATCAAACATATTTTTTGATTATCTAAAGCAAGAATTTTGTTTGACAATCAATAAGTTTATAAGTCGCGAATTACTTTGAATGATATTCTCAAGACTGCAAAGATTCTGAAAAGTCAGACAAGAAAACGAATCCTAAAAGAAGAATATTTATCAGTTATTGATACGTGTGTTTAAACAGAGTATAGATTAAAACAAAAGGAAAGTGAAAATTTGGCCAAATAGACGGACTTGATGAGAGATCTAACGGTTTTAATCGTTTTATTCCAAGCAAGGCGATAATGCCCCTAAGACGCAGGTGGCGGGTGAAGGGAATGAAAGAGAATGATAAGACTTTATTAAGAAGTAAAGAAAGAATACATAAAGGAACAGGATAAAAGAATATAAAGACGGCGATTGACGTTGCGTTTAAATCTTTGAAGAGTGTAGGCGAAAGACGAGTTAGAAATCGATTGGGAGAGATCCGTAGGCGTGAAATGCGATGAAAGAAATCGAATAGAATCTAGCTAGTTCCAGCGTAAAATGGTGAGACCTAGTTGCCAATCTAGTAGCACGCTTAAGTGTATGCAGTCGAGACATCGAGGAATAAATCTCAGACAAAATTGCCATGAAAATATTTGTAGGAAAAACATTCTAGGTCCTTCTTGGAATTCTGTCAAGAATCTTGAGCCGTATTCAATGCACGGATGAATGGTAGAATATATATGTGCAAGATGGATTCTGACGAGAAAAACTGACTGGCACGACACAAGGAATCAACTTTATTAGAGGTAGACATAACAATTGATTCAATATAATCTTTCCATTTCATGTCAGTGGAAAATGTGAGCCCCAAAAGTGTTAGTTTTCTGGAGTTTAGCATCAGCCATTTTGGTGTAATGTAGAAAAAAATTCTCTATGGTGATTAAGTGAGAGCAATTTCTTTTTGGAGACGTTAATGTTTACAAAATATTTTTGCCCAGTTAGCCGCTGATTCGAGATCCTTGACGAGAGCAGTTGACATTTGTATCTGTCGCATTTGCTACTAAGACAAGAGTAAATAATTATGTCATTTACATAATACCTATTCGGGATTATGATGACGTTGAAAAGGTCGTTGACGAAAGTCAAAAAAAGACCTGGATACAATGAGAGAAATCTGAGACGTAAAGCCATTAATATGAAATGATCTAGAAGCGGTGCCCATTCAGCACGACTTCCATTACACGATGTGTTAGGAATGATTGGATTAAGCCAAATATTCGTCACAGAATCCCTTGATCTTGTGGAGAAATCCAGCATATCTGGAACCACAGCCCGAGCTTCTTTGTTCTTATCTAAGGCTCGACAGACAAATTTAGTGATGGCCGTTAAGACAAGAAAGATTGAGGATTTTAGCAGAACCTTGCAGACAAGCCAATGAGCTTGTGGAGAAACCCAGCATATCCTGAATCACAGCTCGAGCTACGCTTTTCTTATCTAAGGCTTGATAGACCTCAGTCGCACATTTCTCAACAGAATGATTAAAAATATCATTTCAAAGGAAATCGTAAAGAAAATCACGAAATGAGTCCCAATCAGAGTTTTGATCCTAGAAAGATGTTCTTTTAATTGGTGGTCCTTGCCTGATGGGAGAGCTGAAATGAATATCTATAGACATTACCGCGTGGTTGGAGTTGACAAGATGACGGATCTGCTGTGTATGACATGAGAAAGAGATCAAGTAGAGAATTGCTTAGGAAATGCGTGAAGAAGTCAACTATTTGAGTGAGAAATTGAACAATGGAGAAGAATCTAACATGCCAGCAAGGTCAGAGGTATTAAGGTGATGAAGCCAATTGACATGATCGGCATTGATGTCGCCGGACACAAATATTTACAGATGAATGTAGAGAGACGGCCTTATCAAAAATTCTCTTTAGCAAGCAACAGTCAAAAGAGAAAAGGAAAATATAAAGAAAGGAAAAAATAACTGACTTAATTTAATAATGAACATCGGTAGCACAGAACAATCTGGAGACTTAAGAGACAGTTCTTTTTTTCTAGTGGGTGATGTTCGTAAACATAGACATGAAGGCAATGCATGTAAACACTATAATCCTTTCGAAAGTGATTGAGATATTAAGAGTCGACATGCCAGAAATGTTAGAGTTATTAGTTATGTAGCCAATTGACATAATATGCTTTGATGTCGCCGAACACAAAGATATTTGAAGACGAGTATAGAGACACGGTCTTATCTATAATATCAAAAATATTATCTAACAAGCAACGTAGCAAGAGAGAAAAATTAACGATAAAGGATGAAGAGATAACTGACTGAGTTTAATAATGAAAGACGGAAGCATATGGAAGAACTGACCGGAGACTCAAGAGACAGTTCCTATTTCAGTGAAAGATGTACGTGATAAGAGACACCAAGGCCATTCCAGTCCACGCTAGAGTTCTTTAGAAAGTAAAGAAGATAGCCAGAAAAATTGATTTCAGTAGAAGAGATTGATGAATTCAGATTACCTTTACGGAGAGCTAGGATGTCAGGAGAACATTACAAGCGAAACATTTCGATATTACAGAAATTGGTACGAATACCACAAATGTTGAAGAAATAAATGTTCACGTATTTAGGCTTTATTTTTCAAATTGGTTTAGTTTTATTCTATTTATGGTTTATGGTCATTTTATATTTTTAAAGGTAGAAAAGGCCAAGAATAATAATAGCTGCCGCTCACCAAATGCAACATGAAATGGCTAGAAATTGACCCTTGCTGTAGCATAGATTGGCCTCAGGTTTGCCCACCGAAGGCGCTTGCTGGCGCAGTTATCAATGCGCAATTTGGCCCTGGAAGTATCACGATTTTATGCGACTGTTGATGAGAGCAATTCTTCTAAGCGCTACCTAAGTGTTCGGGATCCTTACTGCCAGTCGAGATACAGAAACCAATAAACTACTAACCCGTTAACCTCAGCATGAAGAGTCGTAGCTTTCAGCCAGTTATTATATCACTAAAAATTAATGACAGCACCTTTTATTAAGAAGTCGGAAGAAGGAACCCCGTCCTAAACAGGAAACAAGGAATAAAAATCTGCTCCTGTTCAAAAGATGAGGAGGGGTATTGACTAGGCGAAAACAGTAAAATAATAATATATTTGTGGGTAATAAAAAAAGGAATCGAATAAAAGATAGAATATCGGCTTGGAGGCGGAGATTTTAGAAGTATACGAGGGCCGGCTGCAAAATTCATAGGCTGACCCAGGTATATAGGTAAATAGACAAAATCATTTGGCAGACTGAAAAAACACGCAAGTGTTGACCTCATGTGTGTTTCTATTGTATGTAACTTACGAATTAACTTAATAAATAATTTAAGTAGATAAACAAGTTGGTAGACAATAAACTCACAAAAAAAAAAAAAAAACACGCAAATGTACTAGTTGACCTCATCAGTGTTTCCATTGTATGTAACCGCAGTAATAAATACATTTGGGATTTATCAGTTGCGCTGTCTCATAGTAAAACAAACAACTGCAAGAAATGCTGCACTGAAGTCCTTTATATAAAAATGAAAATAATTGATAATCAGGAGATGTACCTAACTTTTTCAGATGGCAGGATGGCTAAAATACGGAATAATACTGAAAACTTGCTCGTCATTAATCTTCAACTGGATCCACCATTTATTGCGAAAACTTGACGTGGGCAATAATAAAATGAAATTAACAATAATGGGAAACGTTAGTTGGTAGATTTTGCTGAAAAGTTTTGTCTGAAAAAAAAAACAAACAAACAAAAAAACAAGCTACTTTTATCAAATAACCGTAGATTAAAACTAACGGTAAATATGGATTTGGTGATATAGCTGGATTTGGTGACATACCTAACCTAAGTGTTAGATTATTAAAGAGAATTACTCTCCATTAATGTTTAACCGGAACTAGGCCTATGCAATAATCAAATTAATCTAACAATAATGGGAAAAGTTGGTTGGCAGGTTTTGCTAAAAGTTTTTGTTTGAAAACAAAAGAATCTATTTTGTCATGTTTATGCTATCATGTGTGTGGTTTTGTGTACATGTGGGCGTTCGTGTGTGCAGATATGTGCGTGCTACTTTTAAAAAGTTTACGAATGACACTTAAGAGACAGATCGGTCTATACTGTGAGGTGGATGAGCCAGTCACCTGTATTCTTGAAAACCAGGGGTACACTTGCCACTTTCTACAGACATAGGAATGATTTCTCCTTCAAGCAGCAGTTAAATAATTTCGCTAAGATAGGAGATAATATCCTTAAGGATAACTCCTAAGATTTTGTCTGGACCGGTGGTCTTCTTAGGGTTAAGATTTTTGATGAGTCTTGAGACTTCTTGGGCTGTAATGAGAATATTACCGAGATTTTGCTCAGTGAAAATGGGGAAGTCGGGAAGGGGATAATCTTTGTTATCTGATGTTAAGTTAGAAGCAAACATCGAGATGAAGAGTTTTGCTTTATCTCACCTGGATGAGGTCACCTCGAAGCCATTTATAATAATGGACACTGACGCTTTGTATGCTTGGAGATCATCCAGCACTCTCGAAAACGAATTTATTTGCTTTCAAACTTGACTTGCACAGCTTGTGTATAGCTACACTTTGTATTTTCTAAATCTCTCTTGCAGCTAGTTTCCTATTAAACAGCGCCCTGTGATAGATATTTTACTAATAGTTGCAATGAGTTATGGCTGCAGCATATTTAGGGATGAAAAAGGACTGACTGTTCGTTTTATTTGAAAGAATTCTTTCAGTGTAAAATCTCTCCATTCCAGTCATTCTGAGACGAGGGAAGCAGTTTTCGCATCATTATGTTTGAAGAAGTCTGAAAGACGAACTTTCGCTATGTATGGTCCGAAGCTGTTCTTGTTGGCTTTCGTGGACCAGAAAATCTATAGAGCGGCATATTATGGGATGCCTTTGTTTTGGCATCATTTTTGACAATGGCCTGAAGTGCTCAGCAGGAACACTGGGCAGGGCGAGGGGAAGAGGTCAAGTAGGTGAGCCCGATGTCCTGGTGCAAATATATTCGCGCCGAGCTTAGGCTGAAACGGAGTCTTTCAAAGCGCTAGTCAAAAGGAAGACAGATTGTGTCGCTTTAATTTCTAAATAGAATGTGACACGAGAAAATAGGCAACTGTCTTGGCTACTAAGTAAGAAATCTTAAACGAAAAAATTATAACAATAAATATCCTGTCATATATTCACATGTATTTTTACATGTAGCTGTAAATCTGAGAAATAAGGTTTAAATTCATCTTTCTAGATAGAGATTCACGTTTCTTTCTCTGTCTTTTTCTTCTTTTCTGTTTTTTTATATTCGTTCAGCACCCAGAACCAAATTTCTGGATTTGCGTAACGACATACTACGTGTGGCATTTTCTTCATTTCAGCACGACGCCATCTTTGGATTTTTTTTACCGCTCCCAAATCACTTCATTCAAGTAATTTCATTTGAGTTTAACTTCTCCTTTCATCAAGAAACATAAAACACGAGCATTTTTAAAGGTTTACCTCTTGAATCTGGTTACCATGCTTCTTTTTCTGGAGAATTAATGTAACCGCATTTGCATATCTGCACATTCAAACTTTGGAACATTTTTACATGTTTTTAATATTTTACCTTTTACCAGGTGGTAACTCCTTTCAGTTCTTACAAATCAACAAATGTACATATTTGTAATTAAGTTGTTTAGCAATAATACAATTTTGGTCTTTTTATTATGATATCTGCTTTTGTTGTAACTCAATATTTTTTTTTTGTGGGCCGCTACATGTTAAGTGCTCAGAATGAGCAGACGTCTTCATTGTGAATGCCGAAACACTTCTGGCTGTCTAACAAGCCACATTCTTAAATAGCAACAAATCGAATCATGGAGAAGAAAAATAATGAATGGGAACTCAAAAATGAAGGAAACGAAACGAAGATAAGATTAAATAGAGAAAATTCTCATGTTATATTTCAAAAGAAATGGCGACCAAATTTAACCGAAATACGAAACAATATTAAAGCTAGCTGATTGGCGATATACAAAGTGACCCTGATACGACACAAAACAAATGAAAGCAGAAACGAAAATCAGTAAACATATAAGACAATATTAGATACAATTCTTGTGATGTTTATAAAGAATATGTTCTATTTATAAGGATGGACTGAGTGACTCCGTTACAATATCAAACAAATAGGAGTCTCTTTCATAGAGCAGCGATTCTTGAAAAGATACTGCTTGAGTAGAACTTGCATCTCATCAATGGAATACAAAAGGGAATTATGGTGCTTCATTACAATGTTCTTAACATGGTGGGTCTTTGTTGTAAAGTCAATAATTGGAGGAACTAGTTAATGTGGTTCGTCTGAACAGTTTCCATGAAAACAACGATAGACCAGAGAGAAGCTTGCGACGTTTCGTCTGTGAGAAAAGGGGTTGTAAGCGTGGAAAATAATTTGTCACCCACAAAGACGCAGAAACGCTTTGGGACTCTCCAGAGACTAGAAAGCAAATACTGAGCAGGATTTGCCCATATATGGCAGCCATGCTCTATTTCCGGCCTGATCTGACTCTTGTAAAAGTAAAGTATAGCGGGAGGAGTCAAGTATTTACTTAACCGGTACAGGGAACTAATTTTATGAAGAAAAATTAGTGTATAGTCATTTTGGAGGCACCCTGTACTTATTTAGTTTTTGATATAAATATTGTCGTCAATCAGTTGGAACCAGATAAAAAGCATTACTTTTCTTAACAATTTGTTATGTTTAATCAATCCACCCCAAGCAAGGCGATAATGAAGGAAGGAGATTCTGGGAGTGAAAGAAAATGAAAAGATTTTAGAAGAAACCGGAAACTCAATACTAAGCAGCAAACAATGGATAAACCTCTACTCCTCTTTAAAATGCGGGGAGAAGTGTGAACCGGACGATAGACGAACCAATCTTCTCCAGTTGAGGAAAAAATAAGAGAGTAAATAAAATTTCAGAATTTAGGAGGATATGTTAGAAATAGAGTTGAAGAAAACTTTAGAAGTAGTCAGAAACTCTATCCTAAACAGCAAATAATTGATAAACCCCTGGCCCTCTTCAAATGATCGCTGCGGAGTGTGAACCGTACGATAGTTGAACCTATCTGCTCCTATTGAGGAAAAATAAAAAAATAGTAAATAACATTTCTGACTTTACTTGATTAGTTTTGTCAAAAGATCCGAGAAATAGAAGATATGTTTCTTTTGATATTTGGAATTTTAGTGAACTTGTCTAAACAAGAAAATGATATCTCAGAAAATGCTATGAGTAATCATTAATATTCAGTCCATATCTGTTTCATTAACGTGTGTCAACTTATGAATACGTGTATTATTGAGTGGATCTCGATGTATTATATAATCAAAAGAAAGTAATTTGTTCATTTACTTCGATACGTCGACGCTGCAGAGAACATTTTTGTAAGTGTCCTTTTAATTCTCTTGCTAATTTGTAGACTATTTAATCAAAATATCAAATCAAACACGATTTTATAATGTTGTTTTATGTAAATATTATTGGAGTTTAATTTAAATACTGAAAATATTACTTGTACATTTTTTCTTTTTGTGACGTGTTCTTCCCGGACGTGGAGGATCATGGTTCTCCACACCTTCCTATTTTTTTTTCTTGTAAATAACTCTTGTCACTTTTCTTCTACTCGTTATCTATATTGTCATCATTCAGTCATCAATTCGTTCAAAAACGTTAAATCAAATATTCGCCATTTCCTTTTGCATCTATTGCCTTAAATATGCCAAGTGAATGTTTAATTTTTAATTCTCCAAGCCTTCTTTCCTCATGATGTGTTCTAAATATTTCAGTTTAGAATAAGTTTAATTGTAGTTCTTATTCCTCTGAAGACTTCCTCGTTACTCACATAGTCTCTCCATGGTATTCTCTATATTTGACCGCAGAACCACATCTCTGTAATTTCAAGTCACTTCAACATTTATTGACATAAAGATTTGATATTGCATAGCAATTCAACACCTTTTCTTTGTTTCTAATGACATTTTCCGATTCGTTAAAACTATGCTTTGTTTTGTTTTCTGAAAAACATCTTTCGCAATTGCTATTTTCCTACGGCTTTCTTTATCACACATTCCATCTTCTCTGTTACACATTCCGTCTTCTGTCACAACCCTTCCTAGACAATTAAAATTTTACACCTGCTTTATATTACCGTTGAAAACACATCATTTGCAACATGAGACATTTTCATCTGAAACCAAAGCATTCTGTCCACTTACAGTTAATGGTTAGTCCTTTCTTCTTACTCTCCTCTGATATCTTGTCTATTAATCTTTTCAGTTTCATCGTATCTTATATTGTTAGGGTTATGACCTCCGATAATAAGTTCTGAAAATTCCTGCCATCTTAGAATCGTTTCGCTTTACCGCTTTGACAAATACAGGAAGAGAAGAAAGCATACACTTGTCGCACTTTCTATTTTTCTGTTTTTTTTTAAATTTAATTATTATAATTAATTAATTAAGCTTGTTTGCTATCTGCACGCATGATCGTTGTTTCCAGTAGATTTTAAGTATTACTGAAATGTCTTTGTCTACATTAATTTCCATCGTTAGCAATAAGCATGAAATGATTCAACAATTTCTTAACATCTGAAAAAATGGCCAATAATTTTTTAGCAGATTTGATATATATATATATGTGTGTGTGTAGTACAAATATCTATAGGCTAGATTTTAAAACAACTGAAAGCCGTTTTAGATAACAACTAAAGCGCGTGCGCGCGCGCACACACACACACACATATATATATATATATAGAGAGAGAGAGGGAGACAGAGAGACAGACAGACAGACTGGGCAACCCCTGCCTTCGATAGGGCAACTGAATTTTGCCAGCTAATAGGACGAATGCAAACAATATGTGAACCCAATTGAATATAACGTATAAACTTATATATATTCTATAGGTATGTTAAAGGGTGTTCCAATAACTTGGACCGATTTTAAATGAGAATTAAGTTTAAAATTGATGCAAGATATTGGAATTCCTTATAAAAAAATGTCTTTAATAAATAAATTGTCGGACCTTGTCCCTTAATTTATATATATATATATATATATATATATATATATATATATATACTAATTATAATCTTATAAATATTAGAAATTCTACTCGTCCTGAAAACCTTCGGCTTTTGATCTGCAAATAAACAAACCAATACCAAAGGAAGAAAAAATGGTACAAAAAAAGAAATAACATTAAACATGAACGTCAGCCGAAAATAATCGTCTAGTATTCAAGTTCAGAGTCCAAAGAAAAAAAAACTGATACGAGTAAGTAAAATAACTAAATAAAGTTCTCAATACGCTAAGTAGGGCAAACCTAAATTAAAGCTAAAGAGCCAGACGAACCTACCACGGTTCACCTAAGCGGATCGTCAAGGGAATTCTGGCTGAGGAGATGAAGTGGGAACGGAATATGAAAGCCTACGAAAATAAAATCATGACCACGTGACCAAAACAAAAAAAAACCAAAAACAAAAAAAAAAAAAAAACGTGACAGGAAAAAGAAAAGAAAAAGAAAAAAAAAATGAAACGACAAAGAAAACACACACGACAGAATGGGTAAACCTTTATTTAAAAAAAAAATCAAGTTAAAAAAAAACAACAGAGGAGGGGGGATAATCTAACAACCAACGTTTTTTATGTCTACATTTACTTAAAATTTCAGTTTTTGAATTTAGTAAGTGATCAGGTTCCTTGTGTAAAGCGATTGCTAATTTTTCTTCTAGACATAGGTGACAAACTTTGTTACCTGCTCTATATTTGGGACATCTTTTTAATATTTCCCATTTCAAAATGGGTTCTTTATCATTGACACGCCTAAATTTCCATATATAGGTGGATAACGTAGTACTATGTTTAAATTTTTCATTTTTGAAGCTACTAATATGGTTATAATACCGTTTTTTAAAAACGTTTTGAGTGTATCCTATGTCTGTTTTAGGGTTTTTCTCGTTGTTATTATTAACTATATCCTTGTATATTTTAACTTGATAAATCACACACTCTTGCTGGCACTTCCACTGAAGGGGACAGGTTTTCTTTTTCATACAATTACATCTAGGATTGGCAGTCTATGGTTTATCCTTAGTTTTTCTCGTGTTATATCCGTTAATTAAGCTAGCTACGTTGGGCATGCAACTACAGCTTAATTTGACTGTGTTTTTATTAGATATTTTGTATAATTTACTGGTCTTTGGGAAGTTTTGCTCTAATAGTATAAAAATACTTTACCTAATTTAGTTTTTACTAGTGAATTAAACGGGGTGGGGGGTTGAACTATAATGTCTTTCTATTTCTTGTTTTATGTCTATTCTGCATTCTACAGTCACCATTTGTATTAATGTACTCAAGTTTATTCTTGTGTCCACTTTCAGTTAAAGCCTGTTCGTAAATTATTTTATTTGCCTCGAAAATGTTCTTATTCGATGAAGTGGTGGATAATCTTTAGCTAATACCTTTGGTTATATGCTTTAGGATATGTATTGCGAGTTCAGTTATCCTTTTTATATGGAGAAATTATGCCATTACGTAAATCCAATGTAATGTCCAAGTAATTAATAATTTTTAGGTTTGTTTCTATTTCGAGATTGAATCCGAATTTTTTGAAGAGCCAATGTAGCTTTTTTCGGATTATGTCGCATTTCCTGGGATTACTTCTATCAACTATGATTAGTCCATCGTTTCGGTACAGACCATGGTTGTTAAAATCCACGGGATTATTTAGATTATTAAGTAAGAGGCATCCGATAAATTCGCACACTTCTGCTCCGTCGTATGCCCCCATTGGGTTGTCAAAATTATTTTTATCATCTTTTATGATCCATAGCTCATTATTAAGGAACAATAAAGTTTTGCGGCAATGTCTAATTAGTTCTATTTTATCATTAGAAATTTGCATCTATATACATACATACATACATATATATACAAACGTATATATATATACATATGAAAATATATATATATATATATATATATAAAGACATTTTTAAGTTTATACATTCTTTTTATAGATTTTTTTTAACATACAACGTGTGTTAGCACGTGCGATACACTGTCTTCATCAGCCGTTGACCAGGGGTGATATCACGGTTTCGGTGGCTATGGCGGGACCGCCACCCCTGGCGCCACCAGGCAGGGTATGAAGATAAGCTAACTAATTGTTCCTTTAAGTAAAATCTAACTGCAATGAAAGTTTCTTGAACGCGTTTGTCGTTATTGACGCACTCGTAAATATAAATATTTAAGTAAATGTTCTGTTTATAATAAACAGTATTAAACAACATTTACCGGCCTGGATGCCCGAAAAATTCTCACAGAAAATATTCGTCCTCTGACAGGATTCGAACCTGTATCCTATACGGAACCGTCATTTAGGTTGACGTGCCTTTACCGATTTGGCCACTTTCGGTTAGCAAGGTCGAATTTACTGTATTTGAACTTCAATCTTCTATGAATCTCTCACGTACATTCATATCTGCTCATGGCGTATCAAATGTAAACCAATGACGTCACACATTATGAAATGGACAAAATCCGACAATTATTTTAAGACATTTTTATGTTTATAGATTCTTTTTATAGATACAAATATTTAAGTAAATGCTCTGTTTATAATAAACAGTATTAAACAACATTTACCGGCCTGAATGTCCAAGAAATTCTCACAGAAAATATTCGTTCCCGCATTTAATTTTTGCGCAAAGTTAAAAATTCAGTTTTTTTCGATTTTCTCACCTTCAAGGTGGTAATTTTTTCCAGCCAATTTGGACTCGAAACCGGAACTGAAGAATTATCTATCAAAAAAAAAAAAAAAAATTGAAATCAGATGAAAACAGTGGAAACCATAAACAACATCCGATCACACAACTATCCATACACACATACACAGACACACATACACACGCACACACACACACACATAAACACACATACGTACACACACACATTTTGAGAATTATAGATAGGATGGGCAAACAGGTTCTTACTGAAGCGGTATTAGGAGCCGATCATTTTACCTCCATCTTTAACGATAGATCGTATATTGAAGTCGGGTGCCAGTTTCAGGTGCAATATTCTCTTAAGGCACGGTGTATTCTCGATCGGGCATTCGCTCATCGTGACTGGTGGTTTTTTGGGGTCTGATCGGCGGTGATAGAATGTAAGTGGTTTGGTTTTCGAGTCAGTAAATGTAACCAGTAAGTTTCTACACCACTGGCTAGGTCAGAAGACAGATCAACTGCCAATAACTGACCGTCAAGAGATTTAGATGGTAGCCCGTGTATCATCATATTATCGGCATAGATATTGACCAATGGTCTGTATATGTTCTTAGGCAGATAATCTATGTGAAACAAAAAAAAAACTAGTGAATCTGTTGGTGAGGGCCTCAGACTCAAAACGGACTGGCTTGAGTAGGTAGTTCTGCCGTGTAAGAAAGAGTGTTGATCCGAGAAGTGACCCCAGGGAAATACCTACATTGACAGGCAGGTATAATAATGCTTATATATTACATATAATACTACCTGGAATAAATAGTTACAGTGACGAGATTGACACACTCTCTCACACATACATACATATATATATATATATATATATATATATATATATATATATATATATATATATACTAATAAAGTTTGGTATAGAAAGAATAAAATTCCATTAACGAAAAACACTATTTTAAAAATTACTCAATACATGGTAGAGCGAATAATATTTATTTAAAAATTATAACATATGTATGTCACAACATTACTACAAAATAGCCATTTTGTTTCATCCCTTGACAAGACACCAGCAGTGTTGAAGCAAATGGGTATTTTTTAGTGATGTTATAACATACCTGTTATATATATATATATATATATATATATATATATATATATTATAAAATAGGTATGTTATATAACACATATATATATATATATATATATATATATATATATATATATATATATATATATATATATATATATATATATATATATATTTAATCATCATGTTCAAAAGTGTGCCACTGAGGTAACCTCTTGGGCGAAAGTCAGCATCGAAGATTTTATTCCAGCACGGAATTACAAAGTGAAAGCACGATGTTCTCTTTGGTTCTAACTTGAATGCTCAGACGCTATAGCCCACAGAAATTACTTCTTCCGACTATACCAGAGAAACAGGTATTATAACAGACGTATCTTTGCCATTGCTGGTAATGAGTGCAAGTGTATCCTTAAAGAAGTAAAATTATTGTTTGCTGATAGAATGAAACAACGTACGGCCTCTTAAAAGTGTGGTTCTAGTGAATACTGGCGGGTGTGCAAGAGTGCGCTGAACAATATCAAATTCTCAGTACTCTTCTCTTCAGTCAATTTGAAGTATTGATATCAACTGCAAATAAGGTAGAGTGCTGTTTACTATAAACAGTAATTTGGAATTTGCTAAACAGAGTCTTCTCTGTAGTTAAAATATATAGCCCGTCAGATCAAATGACGATTTCCGTATAGGAATACGAGTTCGCTTCCTGTCAGAGAACAGATATATTTTACTTCAGATCATATAAATCACGAAAGCTTGTTTAAAATTTAATATTTTATTTTAATTAAACACCATGAAGTCATTTATGATTAGCTTAAAAGTTTACTATTAATGATCCTAAAACTATTTGTGTGCATAAGTTCACAGCACACAATTTTGAGAACTTATTCGTCTTCTTCTATATGTTGTGCCTCTTCAGGATGTTTGGGATCATGGCTCTCCACAATTTCATGTCCTTTTTAGTTCTTAATAAATTTTGTCTTTTTGTTATCTCTCACAATCTCTGTTCTGTCATCCATTTATAGAAGCTCGTTATGCAGGCTATGCAATCTTTTACTCTGTCCATTTTGACTTCAATCTGTCCTGACAGTATCAAGTTTTCGTTTATCGCCCCTTTTCTTACATTTCATATGACATTGACCACAAATTCTTTTTTGTCTTTCTGTTCCCTCCAATGGGCCTCGACTTGTCATACTGTTATTTCATTTTGTTTTAGTAATAAAAGTTTCGTACACTTACTAAAAAAACTCACTTTTTATTTTTATCTAATTAACATTCCTGTTGTTATTTTGAATGTATTAAGATTCCATTTTTTAAAATTGAATTCTTAAACATTTACATTAAACACACACACACACACGCACACTGTAAAACTCTATAAATAATTAATAAATTATATCATGAAAAAAGAAGGCTTCTGGGGTCGGAGTCAGAGTAGGTCTTTCTAAAATTTCAAGAGTTGGAGTCGAAGGTTTGGGCGAATGTCTCCACAACCCTGATAACACTGGTATCAAACCGAACATATTAAATCTGTTCGTGGGGCCATTCTTACTGTCTGGATGTCGTCGGTAGAGACTGACAAGTAATAGCCAAAAAAGACCCCATTGTCATAATCTTTGGATCATTCGATAGAAATAAGATTAAAGAATCGTAAATACTTTTTGTTAATTTTCCACCATAAACAATCTGATTCAGAACCCCAGGAATGTATGTCTTGCTAGGATCATACGAATTTTGCCACCACGAAAAAAATGATAGTTTAATGCTTTTGTTTCATGTTGAAACAGTTCATTATATTTCAAATTTACGTTTTCACTGAAAACATTTCAAAACGCCAAATAAAATTAATGATACGCCAAGCAAATGTGAATAAATTGTGAGTCAACTTCATTTAAGAATGCATATCCGACAGATGATATTCTGACATTTTTAATTTTATCTTCTTTTTTTACAGCAGGGAAAACTATGGAAGCTGCTAACAATTTATGTGCAATAAAGATACTTTTGATGTTATTACAATGCGTCACTTACATGCATGCCAACTGTTATTCAAGGGAATATAAATTATTACCGGGAGGCTATAACATTTACATGAAAATTGGCGTTCATGTATTTTTTAAAAGAGTAAACCGGGTCGATATTAACGATTGTGTCCAATTGTGTGCGAATGAGACATTCTGCAATGTATGGCGTTTTGATGGTGGGAGTTGTCAGATTTTCCATTCAAGGAAGGACAAAGTGAGAGCAATAAAATCAACAAATCCAACATCAAAGACATACTATGAAACAGCAGAAGGTGAGATCGTGTTGTTATTATTTATGGATAAATCATTTCGTTTATTATCAAGAAAATCCAATCTTTCCTAATTTAAATATAATCTTCACTTATTACAATAAACCTAATTAAAATTATCATATTTATTAGCTTATTACATTACCAATATTTTCATCAATATCATAATAATATTGAATTATATTATCGTCATTCTGATGTCTATTATCATCAATAAAACCAATTCATAATTCAATCCAATCGATACAAGATTAGAAAAAAATCATTGACATTATCATAAAAAATAGCAACAACTTTACAATAATTATCGTTATTTTGCAATCACCTATCATCATCATCATCATCAACTCTGCCATCATCATCATCATCATCATCATCATCATCATCACTGCCACCATCATTATCATCATCATCGTCGTGATCGTCGCCGTGTCGTCTTCGTCGTTGTCATCATCATCGTCATCATCATCTTGGTCATTGAATGAACATTCCACCCGAAATCGTACAACACTGCAGACACCGTGACGCTTTACGTGTTCTTCTTTTCTCCAGACTAAATAAAAAGTCGAATCCCTCGGCTTTTTTTTCCCTCATGAAGTTCCATCCTCCGTCATTCTCCCATTTCTAGATTTCCAATTTTTTCAAAAGGAAATTCTCCCCTAAATATTAAGACAAAGTAATACTTGCTGATTCCAAAATAAAACAAAGATCCTACAGAACATTTGCATAGAAGTAGGAAATATTGTTCTTTTAAACTGAATTAAAGTCTTTATTCTTTCTTCTCAGAAATATCTTGACGCTGCCCAGATTCTGCATATGATACTCGGCTTTACCTAAACTGAATACAGGAAAATTGGCAAACATTCATTTTCATAGAACGCGCGTCATTTGAAAATTAAAAAAAATAATTTCCGAAACGAGGAATTATAACTGATTTATTATCCCCCTTTTTGTGGAGAGTCATAATCTCTTTTGCTTGCTCGCAAGTTCCAACTATATAAGCGCCATTAATTCTACTTTTTTTTGCTGGAAGAATTAGATTCTTCTAATTACTTTGACCAATGATTGCGGTCAGTGACAATCGGAGATCAATCTTCATTTCTATTTGATGTTCTTACAAATCAGATATATATTTTTTTCAGATGACCAATGGATGAAAATCTATTATGTAAAAGGTGGAAGTGGAATCCATGTTGCGTCAACCTTTTTGGCTGATGGAGTTAATAGTTGGATTCCAGTGAATTGCACCGTTAATCTTTGCCCCGAATTCTTTCGCAGTTTTTTCATTGATGCTTGGATTACTCTGCCCATAATGAAAGTAAGACGATTCTAAATGCATTCCTATTTTATTTTTTATTTTATCATATCTGTTCAAATTGATCTTTCTAATTCATTTTGAATTTTCACCTAATTTTCGAATAGAAGCATAGAAAACTTGCGGGCCATTCGCTAGATTAGTCGGATTGATTCTCACTAAATGCAACACACCCTGTCATTCTGGGTACGGGTGTATGAGTGCGTTCTGAAATGCACGCAAAGTTTAATTAAAAAAATGACTGACACCCTCACCATCTATGATAATCACAATTGATTGATTCGATCGAATATTTCCACATTAAGTCTTTCACGTTTCATTGCTTGCTTATCCTATCGTGTTGATACACCATTTTCGTTCGCTTTTCCTTTTTAGTCTTGTCAAGTCGATAATTACGTTGACTAAATCAATGACATTTTAATATAACATTTAGTTCGTCGTTTCAAATCTGCCATTGAAGTGTATATGTATCAGTTTAGTCTACATGACATATCAAGCTTTGACAATTAAATACAAAACACGATACTTGCTAAAAAAACATTTTCGAAATAAAATATGCATTCAAGATTATCAAAAAATGTTTTATTCTTCATCACAAGTAATGATGCATCTCTGATATGGGTTTATATTATTGCAAGTCAGCAGTGATGAATGAATGTATAACTCTCAAAACAACGTAGTTTCTGATTTTCTGACATTAAATGTGGAATTTAATAGCAAGTTTTCTTGTATTGCTTTCAAATCTAAAATTCGAGGTTTCTCTTCATTTTTTTTTCTCAAATGGTCAAATTTAGTTTCTTCTCGATTATATTCATTTCCAGATTGTAATTTCTAGAAACATGGTCGTAATATTTCTTTGTTACAAGTTTTTTTATCCAAATGCTAAATTGATATTTCTCCAAACCTCAAACGAATTGTATCTGAATTGAAACACATACAAAAGGATAATCATGATTGCTTGACAGAGATGAAAATAAAAATGAAGACAATATGAAAAATAAATACGAAAAAGATACTTAATGGTGCCAGTGATCAGTGTTCAAACGCACTTAACACCATTGATGCTTGGATTACTCTACCCATAAAAAAAGTAAGACGATTCCTTTACCATCTATGATAATCAGAATTTCTCTATTTCGCTCGAATATTTCCAGATTAAGCCTTTTAGATTTCATTGCCTGCTTTTCTTATCGTGTTGATAATATATTTCCGTTTCCTGTTTCCTTCTAATCATGTCTAGCTGATTATTGCAATAATTAAATCAAATAATGTAACATTTAGTTCATTATTGAACATCTGTTATTGAAGCGTAATATGTATCAGGTTAGTCAACATGAAATATCAAGGTTTGAAGGGTAAATATCAAATATGACATTTCTGAAAAAATAATAAAATTTTTGAAACAAAATATGTATTCAAGGTTATCATAAATATATATCATTATATATGGGTTTATATTATTGCAAATCTGCAATGATGAATGGATGTGTATATCTCAAAACAACTCAGTTTCTGATTTCCTGAAATTAAATGTGGAATTTAACAGCAAGTTTTCTTGTACTGCTTTCAACTGTAAACTTCTAAGTTTGTCCTCTGCTTTTTTCACAAATGGTCAAACCGAGGTTCTTCTCGAATATTCTTATTTTCCAGACTATAATTCCTAGAAACTTGGTTGTCATTTTTGTTCGTTATAAGTTTCTTATCCAAATGCTAAATTGAT
>CAHIKZ030001282.1:240000-277500 GCA_903632075.3 Acanthosepion pharaonis
AATCTGTAACCGTAAAAGTGCGTATTGTTTTAGAATGCAAGGGCAAACTTACCATTATACAGTCAATTTTCATCCTGAAACAGAATAATGGCGATATGGCACTAACTAGTAAATTAAATTCGAATAAATTCAAATATAAATCGACCAGATTTTTAAATGAATCTCTTATAAATTAAAGTCAATTAAATAATAAATAAATTCGCGTATAGTAACCTTTTATAGTCCCAGTAAACAGAAATAGCTCTCTCAAAGAGGAGAATAACAAAACAAGGGGAGACCACTCTTAATTATTCATAACACATACCTCAATCTTTGGTTAAGTATTGTTGTAACTAGTAATTATTCTCGCTGTATCAACAGTAGTCAATAATGCTTACGTCAAATTAAACGAACAACTTATCGTTTATAACAAGAGTGCTTACTTATTTCCTGTCAGAGCTTATTTATTTTACTACTGTAATCCGACTAGTTCGCTGGATAATATCCTCTTTTGTTCCAGAGATCCGGCAGAACAAAAACTGCAGGTAAAACACTTAAATTTGAAGGGGAATTTTTAGAACTTGATTCTGTACTTGGTTTGTATGTTGTGAATTGAAAATAATGATGAATGGGATTATCAGTGGTCATAAATTAAGGTAGCGTTACTATAAGAATACAAATATTAATATGTATAATAACAATACAAAGTCCAACGTTGAAAATCAATAAGAAAGATATTGTAAATGTTCAGACAGAAAGACAAGTGATAACAGAAAAACGATATTTGTATAATTATTAAAGCTGAACGTGTTTAGTATTGGGAGATGTTCTTTTCGTGTTTAGAGCTTGTACTACTCTATAAAGTTCAAATTGTCAGTCAGAATGGTGAAAATATTAGAAAAATGAAAAACACATGAAAATGATAAAGAATTACTGTAATAATATCAGCTTGATATAATTCAAATATTTTTCAGTCATTTATTCATTCTTTATTTGATGTTTTAAATTCATTTTTCGTCATATTTTTCTGATTCCTTTTTTTCAGAACAAGCTCACGCTGATGCCCTGGCTGTTTACATATCGTTTTAATCCTTGTGCAAATCAAAAGATATATTTCCATTTGAGATACTCTAACGCAAACACTGCTGCATACCATGGATGATGGTGCATCTCTCTCTCTCTCCCATTCCAATTATGAGCGGTTATGCTTTTCACATGTTTTTACTTTGAATGATTAGTATTATTTTATATGCAACAATATTACGTTCTTGACAATGTTATCCAGTAATATACAAATTTATTGCCATATGCTACGTTTAAGATGCTTTTTTCTTTGCCTGATCCTAAGCTAAATTTTGCTATTTTCTCTTTTTAATTTTCGGTCGAGAAGCTAATAATATGTTCCATAGATTTTTCTTTCTTTTAATCAAATGTTGTTCGTACATATATTTACACTTGTTTAATTTCTGTATTGTAACTAATAAATTATTTCTTATATTGAAAAAACTAAAATTGTTCATCCATATGCTTATAACAATTTTATCTTTGTATTTTCACCAATAAAATATTTCATAGATTGTCCATTAAAATATCTGAAGATGTTCTATCAAAAGTTGTTCTTTTGCTAAATAATAATATCGTTTGAAATTTTTCGTCATTTATTTTGTTCTTTCAACGTTTTATTTCTATGCATGTCTCTCACTACTCTTTCTCTTTCAATGACAAACGTTCTGAGGATCTATATTCCTCAGTGAATATTGAATGACCGTCCTGAGTTGTTAAGACTCAGAACGGTCATTCAATATACACTAGGACGAACCGTTCTAATTCACTTGGCGTTGTTTAACCAGACCATAACGTGTGTAACATCAAAATTGTCCAAATAGTGTTACATCATAATTGTCCCTCCCACGAAATGTTTAATATCTAAAAAAAAACTAACCTAATTGACTTTCATTTTTCCAGATAAGGCTTTTAGTCATCTTGATACCTTTTGTAAGAATCATTGAAAAAACCCTTTCAGTTATACAGCTAGAAAGAGAACAGGTTAAGATTGAAAATTATATATATATATATATATATATATATATATATATATATATATATATATATATATATCTTTAAATTTCAATTAATATTAAATCTTTCTATAAAATTGAAAATTATATATATATAAATAATAAAATTTTCAATTTTCAATTTTATAGTAATATTTAATATTAATTAAGTAAATTAATATTAATGATTTCTATTTATATATATATATATATATATATATATATATATATATATATATATATATTTAATTTTCAATTTTTAATTTTATAGTAAAATTTTATATTAATTAAGTAAATTAATATTAATGATTTCTATTTTAGTCAAACCCTAACATTGAAAATTGAAAATTAAATATATATATATATATATATATATATATATATATATATATATATATATATATATATATTCAATTTTCAATATTATAGTAAAATTAAAAAATTATTAAGTACATTAAAATTAATGATTTCTATTTTAGTCTAACCGTAACATTAAGACATTAATTATTATAATCAAGGTTCGTTGTCGAGTTTTTTGAATTCGTCATATACTAGAATATATACTAGTTTTTTGAATTCGTCATATACTAGAATATTTTGATTGGTCATTGCAGCTTATATAGCAGCATTTCCTTTATCGGGGCTTATTTTGTCGATTTAAACCTTTTAAAACCCTTTATTCTACATTCAACACCAACACTTGATAAGACACGAAAGGGTTATTTTTGTAGTGATTTTATATTTTTTTCTATTATAATTTTCGAATAAATTATATATATATATATATATATATATATATATATATATATATATATATATGTCTAGTTTATGAAAAACTAGGTAATCCGTATGGGTAAACCTAAGGAGGATAAAATCCAGAGAGCTCAATGTAAATCCAGAGCAAATAATTTAAATAAAAACAGACCACTTTAAGGTTCCATGTAATAAATTATTTCACCACAGCCTTTTTAATATGACTGCGGATTATCAGACTTTACTTCCAAACAAAAAAGGAAAAGAAAATTTACACGTGTTTGACGGGCCGTATTAAACATATGTAAATTAACGAAGTGAGGGGGGAGAGAGAAGACATGAGTGAGTTAGCAGATATTGACACATTTAAACGGTTAACTTAACGGAAGTTATATATTGATATCGAAGGGGTAGAGAAGAAAAAACTCATAGAGAGAAAAAGAGAGAAAGAAGTTAAGAGAGAAGAGAAGAGAAGATGTCACTAATTTTCTTTGTAAAAAAAAGCTAGAAACAGACGCTGTTATTTTTCTTTACTTTGAAAGTGTTATTTTGGGGGTTCATAAAGATTAATGTTTGATATAAGTTTGAATGTCTCTAGACTGTTTACAAATAATTTAATTTGATGTTTGTTAGTGATTTAAATTTTTTTTTTAATTTTGGGGATTTTCTATGAAATAGTCGATTAGAAAAATATTCATAGAAAGTACAAAATTATATTTTAAAATATAAGTTTACTTCTAGTAATCTTTTTTAAAAACTTATCAAATGGAACAGCTAGACTGCAATGTTACATAGAAACTTTGTGTCTTGAGAAACACTTGCAAGGTTCACGGTGATACTCAATTTTCAATATAAACTCTTACAGACCGAAAAAAGAGGCAGACCGGACTAGGGTTTCACGTTTTCCATATTATTAACAGAGTCAGAGAGATGTCAGTCTCTCGCCATAGTCGTCGAGAAAATTAAGATACAAACTACCAGGAGTAACCGAGAGTTGTAACACAAGAAGATAATACTAGAGAGCGAAAAACCAGCCATCAGTAGCAGCAACCAGTAGCAGACAACTTTTTAGTATTGAGAAGTCACAGAATACAAGAAGGAATATATGAAGTTTAATGGTTGCGAAAACTCCCTTTAAATTACTATTATGACATGTTAATATGTTGTATTACACCCTAAGTTTCCCTGAAGTTAGAAAATGTTTTCCCTTTGATGTCATTATATTTTATCAACTCTGTTGTTTATAGGCCATGAACTAAATTTATTTTAATCATACTCTGGTGTTTGGTCTTTATTTCCAACAAGTGAATTTGTATCGTTTTGGATTTCCAGTGATGCAGCAACAAAAATAAACTGGCTTAATAAGAACCTTCGAGTCTAATTAGGTACACAACGAACCACTAAACGTTTATCTTAGAACTTGGCGACGGGTATACTGAGAATTAACACCCTAATACACGCGTTTATATACGGTTTAGCGTAACTGACTAACGCTGATCCTTACCCTGGTACCGATCTAATCTATAGTCATCCTCATAGCCAGTAAGTCTAGAATGGGCTCTCTAATGAAGTCACTGAAAGAATATATCCTCTCCTCACGTATGAAAGATTTAGTCCCGTATTTTCTATTTGACTCTAATAAGATAAAATTACACGTCAATTGTGGCGCCATTTTTTAATCATTTCGCTGCAAGCAAGGCGATTATGCCACTAAGACACACGGGGTTACTGCGAGTGAAAGAGTATAAGAAGGCTTTAATGACGAGAGATTGTGATTAGTGTTGCATTTAAATGTTTGAAGGTTGTTGATGACAGGGAAGCAAGACATCAGAAGGAATTTCCAAGTGCGAGAAAAATAACACTTAGAACAGAATATACGTTTGTATATAACTAGTTCAATAGTAAAAAGGTGTGACTTAGTTGCCAAACTAAATCAATGCAATTGAGACACCGAGAGGGAAAGCTCATCAGAACTATTGCCCTGAAAATATTTGTAGAAGAGAGAGAAGAAAGACAAATGAGATCGGTGTGAAAGTGACTGAAGTTGAACTGCCAGGTCAGGTTCGATGACATTATAGACCCTTCTTTGAATTTCTTCAAGAATCTCGTGATGTACAGCAGGAACACAAGACCAGACATGTCATCAGTATTCAATGTACAGACGAATGGTTGATTTATAGATCTGCAAGATGGATTCTCACTTCCCTAGCAGCAGATTTAGCAACTGATTCAATATATTCACTACACTTCATATCAGTTGAAAATAGTGCAAATAGATGCACACCTGGAGGTTAGTATCAGCAATACTAATGGCAAACAGAAAAGTTTCCATATGGTGATTAAATGAAAGAACTTTTATTTTGAAGGTGTTAATATTTACAAGCCATTCCTTGCACCACTTAACAACTGATTATAGGCCCTTTTAGCGTGAAGTTGTTTTATTGTATCTTTGCACTTACTAATAAGACAGAAATAGTTATGTCATTAGCATAATTACCGAATTGGGAACTGATGATACTGGGAAGGTCGGTGGTGAAGATAAGAAAAAAATGTCTAATGACCAAACCCTGAGCGACTCCCGCATTAATGTGAAATAAACTAAAAGCGTGTCCGTTCATCACAACATTCATTACACGATTTTATTATCGGCCTTCGAACATGTAGAAACCATACCAAAAGCTGTCGAACGTCTTCGAGGTATCTAATAGTCGTTTTATTGTTTATTCGAAAAGAAGGCCAATGAGATAATTGAGACTTGAAGAAACTGAAGCCATATTGTTTATTCGAAGGCCATGAAATGAGACCTGAATGGCCATATTGTTTATTCGAAAAGAAGGCCATGTGAAATGAGACCTGAAGAAACGAAGCCATATTGTTTATTGATACTGAAATGAGAAGAAACTGAAGCCATATTGTTTATTCGAAAAGAAGGCCATGAAATGAGGCCAACAGAAGAAGATATGAGACCTGAAAAATGAAGCCATATTGTTTATGAACCAAACCCTGAAGGCCATATTGTTTATTCGAAAGAAGGCCAAATGAGACCTGAAGAAACAGAAGCCATATTGTTTATTGAAAATAAACTAAAATGAGACCGTAGTCTGAAGAAGTTCGAAAAGAAGGCCATGTGAAATGAGACCTGAAGAAACAGAAGCCATATTGTTTATTCGAAGAAAGAAGGCCATGTGAAATGAAACCTGAAGAAACAGAAGCCATATTGTTTATTCGAAAAGAAGGCCATGTGAAATGAGACCTGAAGAAATGAAGCCATATTGTTTATTCGAAAGAAGGCCATGTGAAATGAGACCTGAAGAAAAAGCCATATTGTTTATTCGAAAAAAGGCCAATGAAATGAGACCTGAAGAAATGAAGATTGTTTATTCGAAAGAAAGAAATGAGACCTGAAGAAAACTTGTATTGTTTATTCGGAAAGAAGGCCACGTTTAGAAATGTGATATGTAGCCCTTCTGAAAAAAAGAAGCCATATTGGAAAAATAAAATGAGACTTGAAGAAACAGAAGCCATATTGTTTATTCGAAAAAAGGAAAAGAAGGCCATGTGAAATGAGACCTGAAGAAACTGAAGCCATATTGTTTATTCGAAAGAAGGCCATGTGAAATGAGACCTAAAGAAACTGAAGCCATATTGTTTATTCATGAAATGAGAAAGAAGGCCATTAAAAGAAAAAATGAGACCTGAAGAAACTGAAGCCATATTGTTTATTCGAAAAGAAGGCCACGTGAAAGATGAGACCTGAAAACAGAAGCCATATTGTTTATTCTGAAATGAGACCTGAAGAAACTGAAGCCATATTGTTTACGAAAAGAAGGCCATGTGGAAATGAGACCTGAAGAAGCAAGCCATATTGTTTATTCGAAAGAAGGCCATGTGAAATGAGACCTGAAGAAACAGAAGCCATATTGTTTATTCGTTTGAAACGTGAAATGAGACCTGAAGAAACAGAAGCCATATTGTTTATTCGAAAGAAGGCCATGTGAAATGAGACCTGGAAGAAACTGAAGCCATATTGTTTATTCGAAAAGAAACTGTGAAATGAGACCTGAAGAAACAGAAGCCATATTGTTTATTCGAAAGAAGGCCATGTGAAATGAGACCTGAAGCCATATTGTTTATTCGAAAAGAAGGCCATGTGAAATGAGACCTGAAACAGAAGCCATATTGTTTATTCGAAAGAAAGAAATGAGACCTGAAAGCCATATTGTGAATGAAATGTTTATTCAAAAAGAAGGCCATGTGAAATGAGACCTGAAGAAAAGAAGCCATATTGTTTATTCATGAAATGAGAAAGAAAAGGCCATTGTTTATTCGAAAGAAGGTGAAATGAGACCTGAAAACCAGAAGCCCATATTGTTTATTCGAAAGAAGGCCATTGTTTATTGTTTATTCTGAAAGAAATGTGAAATGAGACCTGAAGAAACAGAAGCCATATTGTTTATTCTATTGTGAAATGAGACCTGAAGAAACAGAAGCCATAGAAAGAAGGCCTGAAATGAAGAAGCCATATTGTTTATTGAAAAGAAGGCCATGTGAAATGAGACTTGAAGAAACCGAAGAAGCCATATTGTTTATTGAAAAGAAGGCCAGGAAATGAGACATTTTGAAGAAATGAAGCCATATTGTTTAAGAAAAAGAAGGCCATGTGAAATGAGACCTGAAGAAACAGAAGCCATATTGTTTATTCGAAAAGAAGGCCATGTGAAATGAGACCTGAAGAAACAGAACCATATTGTTTATTCGAAAGAAGGCCATGTGAAATGAGACTTGAAAGAAAGAAAAGAAGCCATATTGTTTATTCGAAAAGAAGGCCATGTGAAATGAGACCTGAAGAAACAGAAGCCATATTGTTTATTCGAAAAGAAGGCCATGTGAAATGAGACCTGAAGAAACAGAAGCCATATTGTTTATTCGAAAGAAGGCCATGTGAAATGAGACCTGAAGAAACTGAAGCCATATTGTTTATTCGAAAAGAAGGCCATGTGAAATGAGACCTGAAGAAACAGAAGCCATATTGTTTATTCGAAAAAGCCATGAAATGAGACCTGAAGAAACAGAAGCCAATTGTTTATGAAAAGTGTGAAATGAACCTGAAACAGAAGCCATATTGTTTATTGAAGCCATATTGTTTATTCGAAAATGAGAAGGCCAAGAAAATGAGACCTGAAGAAATGAGACCTGAAGAAACTGAAGCCATATTGTTTATTCTGAAAAGAAGGCCATGTGAAATGAGACCTGAAGAAACAGAAGCCATATTGTTTATTCGAAAAGAAGGCCATGTGAAATGATGAGAACCATATTGTTTATTCGAAAAGAAATGTGAAATGAGAAGAAACAGAAGCCATATTGTTTATTCGAAAAGAAGGCCATGAAATGAGAAACTGAAGCCATATTGTTTATTATTGAAATGAGACCTGAAGAAACAAAGCCATATTGTTTATTCGAAAGAAGGCCATGTGAAATGAGACCTGAAGAAACAGAAGCCATATTGTTTATTCGAAAAGAAGGCCATGTGAAATGAGACCTGAAGAAACAGAAGCCATATTGTTTATTCGAAAGAAGGCCATGTGAAATGAGACCTGAAGAAACAGAAGCCATATTGTTTATTCGAAAGAAAGAAATGAGACCATGAAGCCATATTGTTTATGAAAAGAAGGCCTGAAATGAGACCTGAAACAGAAGCCATATTGTTTATTCGAAAGAAAGAAAGAGACCTGAAGAAACTGAAATATTGTTTATTTGAAAAGAAGGCCATGTGAAATGAGACCTGAAAACAGAAGCCATATTGTTTATTCGAAAGAAAAAAGGCCATGTGAAATGAGACCTGAAGAAACAGAAGCCATATTGTTTTGAAATGAGACCTGAAGAAACTGAAGCCATATTGTTTATTCGAAAAGCCATATTGTTTATTCGAAAGAAGGCCATGTGAAATGAGACCTGAAGAAACTGAAGCCATATTGTTTATTCGAAAAGAAGGCCAGACTGAATGAAGAAGAAGCCATATTGTTTATTCGAAAAGAAGGCCATGTGAAATGAGACTTGAAGAAACAGAAGCCATATTGTTTATTCGAAAGAAGGCCAAGTGAAATGAGACCTGAAGAAACTGAAGCCATATTGTTTATTCGAAAAAGAAGGCCATGAAGAAACAGAAGCCATATTGTTTATTTTAAAAGAAGGCCATGTGAAATGAGACCTGAAGAAACTGAAGCCATATTGTTTATTCGAAAGAAGGCCACGTGAAATAAGACCTGAAATGTTTAGACCTGAAGAAACAGAAGCCATATTGTTTATTCGAAAGAAGGCCATGTCGAAAAAAATGACCTGAAGAGAGAGTTGAAGAAAACCATATTGTTTATATATTGAAATGAGAAAGAAGGCCATATTGAATTGAAAAGACTTGAAATGAAGAAACAGAAGCCATATTGTTTATTCGAAAGAAGGCCATGTGAAATGAGACCTGAAGAAACAAGAAATTGTTTATTCGAAAGAAGGCCATGTGAAATGAGACCTGAAGAAACAGAAGCCATATTGTTTATTCGAAAAAGCCATGTGAAATGAGACCTGAAGCCATGTTTGAGAAGGCCATGTGAAAATTGAAGTTTTATTGAAAAGAAGCCATGAAATTTGGAAGAAACAGAAGCCATATTGTTTATTCGAAAGAAGGCCATGTGAAATGAGACCTGAAAAACATTGCCATATTGTTTAAAAGGCCAGAAATGAGACCTGAAGAAACAGAAGTCGTATTGTTTATTCGAAAAAAAACGTGAAATGATCTGAAGAGAATATTGTTTATTCGAAAGAAGGCCATGTGAAATGAGATGTTTAACCAATTTGGCGTTAATTAGAGACTTTAAAACATTGCCAAAAAAGTGTAAAAGACTAACATGGCGATAATTCGTAAGATTAGAATATTCGCCAAAGTTCTTAAAGACAGGAACTACAGACAAAAATTTCCAACAACCTATAAAGTACGTAACAGCAAGACATTTGTTGTAGAGTCTGGAGCCAGTAAAGAAATACGTTTGATAAGTTCATTAGTCAACATTGTAGCCAAGTAAGCTGGATTTTTTTTTAGCACCTACAGAGTCATATTATGGAGCTATAACTTACAGGCCGATTTGCTAGTGTACATTTCTTTTCTTTAGTATGTTTGCTGAATGTTTAGAAACTGCTCACATTATTTACATTGTTTGGTCTATTATCTTCATCTTTATTGTCATGTTCACGACGTTTCGGACGTTGTGCGCCCCGGCTTACTTCAGCTAATTGGAATTTCGAAGTGGTCCCTTTATTTCATCCACTGCGGTAGAGTAGTCTAGTTCCACGTGCCGTGCCTCTTCTCGATGTCTCAGTTCTCTCCCTTTAACTCATCTCTCCAAGTTTTTGTTCCCCACTGCCGTAGCCAGGTATGGAACTCACAACTCTTTGGGTTAAGTCACTGGATCCAACCAACGCTTTCATCCACTTGGCCAATCTTCCCCGGTGGACGAAATAAAGTTGGAAATTTCAATCACCTGAAGAAGGTCGGAGCGTACAACGGCCGAACTGTCGTGACATGAAACTAAAGATGGGAACAACAGTCCAAACGATGTAAATAATTACAATACCTCATCTCAGAAATATAAACAGATACTGTAGAAACTGCTTTAAGAATCTCTTGCAAAAACCTAGTGCTATGACAGGTACTAGGGTATCAAATATATTGCTTCACATATGTATCCTTATATGGTACAAATGATGGAAAAGATATGATGCTATGACAGGTACTAGGGTATCAAATATATTGCTTCACATATGTCTCCTTATATGGTACAAATGATGGAACAGATATGATGCTATGACAGGCACTAGGGTATCAAATATATTGCTTCACATATATCTCCTTACATGGTACAAATGATTGAACATATATGATGCTAGCCATCAGAAGAGTGGCTCCTTGGGATAACGTTTCCGCTGACATAAAGTGAAAAGATTATATTGAATCAATTTCTAGGTCTGCTACTAGGAAAGATGGTTCACTCTGTTTTGAGAGACAATTTTTTCGACAGAATCACATTTATAAGTCTACAATTTGTCTACGTACTGGGTATTTCTATCATATCTGGTCTGATGATGTTGCTATGTATTTAGAGATAAAAAAATAAAAAGAGGAACAGGCAATATTATTGGTCCTGACATGGCATCTCGGCTTCAACCACTTTCGTAACGTAGCTTCCCTTTGCCTTTTCTATAAATATTTTCATGGTAATTGTTCTGATGAGCTTTTCTCTTTGGTACCTAGACTTTATGAATGTAAGCGCAGTACTAGATTGCCAGTTCGGTTTCATCATATTACAGTTGGAATGGCTAGTTGAAACCATAAATTCTATGCTAAGTTTCTTCTCTCGCAATTCTCGCTTGTAAAACTCTCTCACAGTTTCTTGATTTCCAGTCAACTTTTATCATCAAAAAAATTAAATGCAATGCCAGTCGTTATCGTCTAACTTCTTAATTTGTGTTTCTTTTACTGTTCTCTCTCAATAATAATGTTTTCTTTTGCCCTATTCTCAGACACTCAATAACCATTTGCGTTTTTGTGGCTTTATTGCCTTGCTTGAGGCAAAATGATTACATGGCGACCTTTCCGGTTGCAAGAAAAAATATTGAAGTGCTCAACTCAATTTCATAACAAGACACTGAATTCCGTAAAAGACCTGAAACGAATATCACTATTAACGTATTAATTTCAAATAATTTGTCTCTTTTATTTGCAATGTGTTATTTTTTTACACAGATTTCACTTTTATAATAATATCCACAAGTCAGGAGTAAAGTTAATGACGATAAAAGGAAAATTCTCTGTTTTCGTAACGGATGGCACGCATTTTAATGACAAAAGTACGCAGGTGTAGGCTTTAAGAAAGCTTTATTCATCTGAGAATACAAGGTTCGAGTTTAATGTTATTTTATAGTCCCAGTAAATAGAAATAGCTCTCTCAAAAAGGAGAGTAACAAAACAAGGGGAGACCACTCTTGATTATTCACAACACGCATAATTCTTGCCACATTTAAGAATTCTCTTTTTAATTAAATATGTTACTTTTATTTGGATTATTTTTCCCAGCGTTTACTTTCGTTAGCTGTCTTTAAAATCTGAATATTTAGAAAATTCTGATCTTTGTTGAGATATTGGAATTTAAATTATATTGATAAAGACATTTGCTTAAAATTTAGTGCATATACACGTAATTAGATGGTGATAAAATATTAGAGAAATGTGAAGGAAAAAGCAAATAAAACCAAATCAAGCGTATATTATTTTTCTCATTCTCTTTACTTCCAAGACACTGTTTCTTTTTCTTTGTATCGTTGTCTCTCTTTCCCAAATTTCAGAATTGCTTTGATGTTGTTTTTCCTACGTTTATGCAATATTGTCACCAGTATAAGAAGTCTGCTAATTTCTTCACTGAATATACAGAGCTCTTCGATAAAAGTGACTCACCTGATTTTTTTTACTTAAAATTTTTTTCGCCTATTGTTTTTGGGGTCAAACTAATTTTTAATCTTACTAATATAAAGACCCCTTCCCGACCACCTAGTAAAAAAGTTTACTCACCCTAAGGTATCCTATTGATAATTATAATTTTGGATATAAATAAGATTTAGGGAAAAACTCTGTGCCAAAAAAGTGACTCACTTATTTCCTGCAATTAGTAATCAATAGAAACATAACCGAACAGCTTCAAATAAAAAATAATAGAGGTATAATTTATTTATAATAGGTAATATAGTTCGAAATATTTAATAATCTATGGGTCCTCCTTTATTTTGAATAACCTTTTCAAGCCTTTTTGGCATTGACTTGATTAGGTTCTGGCAAATCTCATTTCCAAGCTTTGAATTCCATTCGGATATGAAATTCACAATCAAATCCTCTTTGTTGTCCAACTGCTTTCTCGAGAGCCTGTACTTTATAATGCCGCATAAGTTTTCTATGGGGTTGAGGTCAGGAGATTGGGGTGGCCATGTCATAACACTCACCTGCTTCTCATCAAAGTATTCCTTCATCAATTTTGATTTGTGACAGGGAGCATTATCCTGCATAAAAATGAGCTTGGTTGGGTCGATTTTCACCCTTTCAGCAGAATTCTCTTGTACTGCTCGCTCCTGAGGGTCTTTTCAATAGGTTTTAAGAAACCAGTTCCATGAAAGGAAAAGCATCCCCAGAACATTATACTGAACGGATTCTTGACAGTACTTTACTGCTAAATTCAAAGAGCTTTCAAATCTTCTTCTTCGGATTTTAGATCGCTTATCCTTTGAATTTAGCTCAACTTTCGTTTCATCGGAGAAGAGAACATTTAGTAAAAAAAAAAAAAAAAAATCAGGTGAGTCACTATTATCGAACAATACTGTAGTAACAATATATTGTAGGCGGAATCTTCTCTCAGCATCGAACGAGAAGCCCTGATGTACTGATCTCTAATCCTTGAACGTTCTTCAGTAAATATTTCTGTGTCTTCATAATTTATTATGAATTGTTTTTAACTACAAAATCTAATGGCGACACAATATTACGAAAAATAGATTTAAAATACGAAGAAAGGTTAAAAGAAATGTTTGTTTTTCCGATCGGCTAAATGAATATGTAAACAGCCAAGGCATCAGCGACAGAATACTCTGAAAAGAAAATCGAAAAGAAATAAAATAATCAAAGAA
This sequence comes from Acanthosepion pharaonis, assembly GCA_903632075.3. Lineage (NCBI taxonomy): Eukaryota > Metazoa > Mollusca > Cephalopoda > Sepiida > Sepiidae > Acanthosepion > Acanthosepion pharaonis. Next base: position 253,506 of record CAHIKZ030001282.1, read on the forward strand.
TTGAAGAATGAATAAATGGTTGATAAATATTTAGATTATGTCAAAATGATATAATTGGAGTAATTTCCCATAATTCTCTTGTGTCAGACATCTCTCTAAAACAGTGATTCCTAAACATTTGACCGTATTTTCGGAATGAAAATTTGCTTGCAACTCAACAAATTTGATGTGATAAAGACCGGATCAGGGGACTGGAAGTCCCGTCGGAAAGGCACAAGCAGTCCAGCGGCAAGGAAGGTCCAGAGAGAGAGAGTTAAAGGGAGATAAACGTGAATTCGAAGCCAGAACATTATCATTTATAACTTTCTCCTTCAATAATCTTAAATTGTTATGGAGTCAAAAGACAACCATTATTTTTTTTAATCATTTCAACCCAAGCAAGACAATTAAAGCCACTATGAAACAATGGGTTCCTGAGAGTGGAAGAAACAGAAAGAGGGGGGAATAAAAGCACAGGATTCAAGGAGACAGAATATTATGATTGACAATGCATTTGGTTTTGTAACAGTGTACAAAACCAGTGTGCCACTCGAGGTAGAGGATTACAGAGTAAAGGGCAAAGTTTCTGCGGATTCTGGGGAAGATAAGAGTAGAATTGAACTAGTTAAGATTGTAATGATCGAAAAAACATCCTCTTGGGAGTCTGTTCCACAGGGCAGTGGTTCATAGGAAGAAGCTGTTCGAGTGGAACTTACTTTTCTGCACTGAAATATGAAGGGAATGACGGTGGTTCGCTACAATGAGCCTAACATGGCGGCTCCTTGCTGTAAAGGCTAGAACTGGTGGAACTAAGGAAAGTAGTTCGTCAGAATGCTTTCTGTGGAAGTAGCAATAGATTACTAAGAGTCTTGTGGCATCTCGTCTGTGTGAGAGGGGATGCAGGCTTGGAAATAAATTATTACTCGAAAGGACGCAGAGACGGTTTTGAACACTATACAGACTGAAAAATGAGGAGTTCAAATTTTGGAAGATCGTAGTTGATAGGAAAGCTGGAAGTGGAAGTGAGTTCCACGAACGAGAAGTGCTGGTGTAAAACTATTCGCATTGATCTGTTACATTTAAATCATGAAACCTAATCTCTGATCTTTTAATACAGTTACATTTCTGAAGGCGATGTACCAATGAGGAAATCTCATCTAAACAAATACCGTGAAAATATCTACAGAAAAGGCACGGAAAATCAAAGTTAAAGTGTCGGGAAAGTAATTGAAGCTGAGATGACAGGTCAAGACCGATAACGTTGCAGCTTCTTTTGGATTTGGCAGCAATGTCTGAATTGAAACAAACAAACAACATTCTTCAGTTTCACCAACACAAATTTTCATAGTAAAAAAAAAAAAAGACTCCCAATAGGATGATTTCACAATTGCTAAAATTTTAACCTGTTCAAGTCTAGGGGGAACAGCTATGTTCCACACCTACCAACAAAACCGTAATCTTTTAAAGTCTAGGAAGAACAGCTATCTTTTCCAGCTGTGCATGTCTGGTGTGAACACCTATCTTCCACACCTATCAGCAAAACCTTAATCTTTTCAAATCGTGGGTGAACACCTATCTTCCACACTTATCAACAAAACCTTTATCTTTTTCAAGTCTAGGATGAACAGATATCTTTCCCATCTGTAAGCAAAACCTTAAACTGTGCATGTCTGGTTTGAACAACTATCTTCTACACCTATCACCAAAACTCTGTAATGCTCTACCTTGAGTGACTCGTGGCCCTTGTACATCATGAACTGACTCTAAGGAAAAATCCGCACTGTATCCACTGAGATGAACCATCCTCCTTCTCTTCACATCGAATTAGTATGAAGTAACTTTCACTACGGTTGCTTCTTTCCAAGAGCTTTTGCTTTCCGAAAGAGTATTTCAAGAGGCTGCTTTTCTGAACACTACAATTGTAAGCTCTTGAAATCTAGGGCTAATCATTATCTTTCCCACATATCCTCATAAGCTATACTGCTTATCACTTACTGCTTATCCTTTTGTAACTCTCTGCTTTCAGTGGCTCTTGGGTCTTGTATAGGTTTAACATTAGTAAAACAAAAATATCGATCTTACCTGTTTCCCACCGAGTGGCAACCTCTTTATCCGAATAAATGATATTTGGAAATTCCGGATGCCTGTCCCAATTGCATGATACTGACGGTCCAACCACAGCCACCCAGCCAAGGGCATAGGAACAACCACCGTGTTCTTTGGCGATATAAAAACTTCTCTGGGATCTGAATATAAACATTAATATTAAATGATATATTTATATCAACGAAAGAAAAAACTGACGAAGGAAGATTATATTGCGCCAATCTCACAACTGTTGAAGTCCGAACGCATTTGAAAACCAGTATGCGAAATTCTGATTTTGCCATGCTTCGAGCACTAATCATTTATCACCGATATTCAATTATTTCATCTAATGTTACTCAATATTTGTTTTTAATTAGAGGGGTACTTATAGTATAATTTATAGAAATAAATTTAATTAAAGGAATACTTATAGGATAATTTATAGAAATAAATTTAATTAAAGGCGTACTTAAGGCATAATTTGTATAAATAAATTTTTTAAAGTCGTACATATAGCATAATTTACAAAGTTAAATTTAATTAAAGATGTACTTATAGGATAATTTATAGACATGAACGATTAAAGGCGTACTTATAGGATAATTTGTAGGAATAAATTTAATTAAAGGCGTACTTATAGTATAATTTATAGAAATAAATTTAATTAAAGGCGTACTTATAGGATAATTTATAGGAATAGATTTAATTAAAGGCGTACTAATAGATTAATTTATAGAATTAAATTTAGTTAAAGGCGTATTTATAGGACATTTATAGAAATGAAATTAATTAAAAGCGTACTTATAGAATAATTTATAGAATTAAATTTAATTAATGGCGTACTTATACGATAATTTATAGAAATAAATTTAATTAAAAACGTACATATAGAACAATTTATAGAATAAAATTTAATTAAAGGCGTACTTATAGTATAATTTATAGAAATAAATTAAATTAAAAGCGTACTTCCAGAAAATTTATAAAAATAAAATGAATTAAAAGCGTATTTATAGTTATTTATAGAAATAAATTTAATTAACAGCGTACTTATAGGATAATTTATAGAATTAAATTTAATTAAAGGCGTACTTATAGAATAATTTATAGAATTAAATTTAATTAAAGGAGTACATAAATATTAATTTATGGAATTAAATTTAATTAAAGGCGTACTTATACGATAATTTATAGAATAAAAATTAATTAAAGGCGTATTTATAGTATAATTTATAGAATTAATATTAATTAAAGGCGTACTTATAGGATAATTTATAGAAATAAATTTAATTAAAAGCGTACTTATAGAATAATTTATAGAGTTAAATTTAATTAAATGCGTACTTATAGTATAATTTATAGGAATAAATTTAATTAAAGGCGTACTTATAGTATAATTTATAGGAATAAATTTAATTAAAAGCGTATTTAAAGAATTTATTTATAGAAATAAATTTAATTTAAAGCGTACTTATAGCATAATTTATAGAATTAAATTTAATTAAAGGCGTACTTATATATTAATTTTTAGAATTAAATTTAATAAAAGGCGTAATTATTGTATAATTTATAGCATTAAGTTCAATTAGAGGCTTATTTATAGGATAATTTATAGAATTAAATTTAATTAAAGGCGTACTTACATCATAATTTATAGAATTAAATTTAATTAAACGCGTATTTATAGGATAATTTATAGAAATAAATTTAATGAAAGGCGTACTTATAATATAATTTGTAGAATTAAATTTAATTATAGGCGTACTTATAGTATAATTTATAGAAATAAATTTAATTAAATGCGTATTTATAGGATAATTTATAGAATTAAATTTAATTAAAAGCGTACTTATAGCATAATTTATAGAAATAAAATTAATTAGAAGCGTATTTATATAATTATTTATAGAAATAAATATAACTAACAGCGTACTTATAGGATAATTTATAGAATTAAATTTAAATAAAGGCGTACTTATAGGATAATTTATAGACATAAATTTTATTTAAAGGCGTACTTATAGGATAATTTGTAGGAATAAATTTAATTAAAGGCGTACTCATAGGATAACTTATAGAAATAAATTTAATTAAAAGCGTACTTATAGAATAATTTATAAAATTAAATTTAATTAAAGGCGTACTTATAGTATAATTTATAGGAATAAATTTAATAAAAACGTACTTCTAGATAATTTATCGGAATAAATTTAATTAAAAGAGTATTTATAGGATGATTTATAGAAATAAATTTAATTAAATCGTACTTATAGGATAATTTATAGCATTAAATTTAATTAAGGGCGTACTTATAGCATAATTTATAGAATTAGATTTAATTAAAGGCGTACTTATAGTATAATTTATAGAAATAAATTTAATGAAAGTCGTACTTATAATTTATAGAAATAAATTTAATTAAAAGCGTACTTATAGAATAATTTGTAGAATTAAATTTAGTTATAGGCGTACTTATAGGATAATTTATAGAAATAAATTTAATTAAAGGCGTACTTATAGAATAATTTATAGAATAGCTAAAATTCTGAGTCGCACTTTAAATTTTAATAATTAAAAATTAGTCATGAATATTGAAAATCAGAAAATAATAAAATGTTTCCTGTAATAAGCATGTACTTTTCAGACATTATTTCATATATTTAAGTATGACCTGTGTGAAACCTGATGTAGTTTGGTAAGTTTTTGAATGTATATTACAAACGCGCTCTCATTTGCTCATCAATGTATTTAATATTTGATCTTTTTTGCATTTAATGTTGGTAAATAACAGAGGAAATTGGAAAATTGCTATAAATATTCAATTATTTACTAGATATCGAAAGATATTATTTTTTTTTAAGCATTTCACCCCAAGCAAAGTGGGAGTGCCACTAGCACATAAGGAGTTACAGAGAATAAAGTAAGAATAAAGAGTGGTGTTTGAGGAAAGGATAAAGATAAGGATGGTGATCAAGGTAACAGAACATGTCGATTGACATTACATTAAAATGTTTGAAGATTATATTTATCAAGAAAGCAAGGAAGAGGAAGGGAGTTCCAATGTCGGGAAGCGCCAGAGAAAAAGCTGTTGGAGTAGAAGAGTCAGTTACATTTAACTGTTCCGACAGTAAAAGGGTGGGACTGAGATGTCAACCTACTAGCACGCTTAAATTCATGCAGATGGAGCACCAGTGAAAATAGCTCGTCAGAGTACTTGTTATGAAAATATTTTTAGAAAAGACAGGGGGAAGCCACATCACGTCTGTGAGAAAGTAACTGTAGTCGAGATGCCAGGACAGGAGCCATCACATTGCATATCGGTCTTTAGATTTTGTCAAGATGGCCGATGTGGAAAGAAAACTGCATGACCTCCGAGACAGGGTGGTAGAAAGTGACTGGAGTCGAGATGCCAGGTCAGGAGCCATCACATTGCATATCGGTCTTTAGATTTTGTCAAGATGGCCGATGTGGAAAGAAAACTGCATGACCTCCTAGACAGGGTGGTAGAAAGTAACTGTAGTCGAGATGCCAGGACAGGAGCCATCACATTACATATCGGTCTTTAGATTTTGTCAAGATGGCCGATGTGGAAAGAAAAACTACATGACCTCCGAGACAGGGTGGTAGAAAGTGACTGAGTCGAGATGCCAGGTCAGGAGCCATCACATTGCATATCGGTCTTTAGATTTTGTCAAGATGGCCGATGTGGAAAGAAAACTGCATGACCTCTTAGACAGGGGTGGTAGAAAATTTTTGGAATCGAGATTCAGGTCAGGAGCCATCACATTGCATATCGGTCTTTGGTTTTGTCAAGATGGCCGATGGAAAAAAAAACTACATGACCTTCTAGACAGGGTGGTAGAAAGTGACTGGAATCAGATGCCAGGTCAGGAGCCATCACATTGCATATCGGTCTTTGGATTTTGTCAAGATGGCCGATGTGGAAAAAAAAACTACATGACCTTCTAGACAGGGTGGTAGAAAGTGACTGGAATCGAGATGCCAGGTCAGGAGCCATCACATTGCATATCGGTCTTTGGATTTTGTCAAGATGGCCGATGTGGAAAAAATTGGTTTACATGACCTTCTAGACAGGGTGGTTCAAAAAGTGACTGGAATCGAGATGCCAGGTCAGGAGCCATCACCATTGCATATCGGTCTTTGGATTTTTTGTCAAGATGGCCGATGTGGAAAAAAAAAAAAAATCTAGACAGGGTGGTAGAAAGTGACTGGAATCGAGATGCCAGGTCAGAGCCATCACATTGCATATCGGTCTTTGGATTTTGTCAAGATGGCCGATGTGGAAAAAAAATCTACATGACCTTCTAGACAGGGTGGGAAATGACTGAATCCAGGTCAGGAGCCATCACATTGCATATCGGTCTTTGGATTTTGTCAAGATGGCCGATGTGGGAAAAAAACTACATGACCTTCTAGACAGGGTGGTAGAAAGTGACTGGAATCGAGATGCCAGGTCAGGAGCCATCACATTGCATATCGGTCTTTGGATTTTGTCAAGATGGCCGATGTGGAAAAAAAAACTGATGACCTTCTAGACAGGGTGGTAGAAAGTGACTGGAATCGAGATGCCAGGTAAAATTTTGCCATCAAATTGCATATCGGTCTTTGGATTTTGTCAAGATGGCCGATTTGGAAAAAAAAAATTACAATGACCTTCTAGACAGGGTGGTAGAAAGTGACTGGAATCGAGATGCCAGGTCAGGAGCCATCACATTGCATATCGGTCTTTGGATTTTGTCAAGATGGCCGATGTGGAAAAAAAAGCCATTTTACATACCTTTTAGACAGATGGGTGGAAAAAGAAAGTGACTGGAATCGAGATGCCAGGTCAGGAGCCATCATTGCATATCGGTCTTTGGATTTTGTCAAGATGGCCGATGTGGAAAAAAAAAACTACATGACCTTCTAGACAGGGTGGTAGAAAGTGACTGGAATCGAGATGCCAGGTCAGGAGCCATCACATTGCATATCGGTCTTTGGATTTTGTCAAGATGGCCGATGTGGAAAAAAAAACTACATGACCTTCTAGACAGGGTGGTAGAAAGTGACTGGAATCGAGATGCCAAAAATAGACAGGATGCCATCACATTGCATATCGGTCTTTGGATTTTTTGTCAAGATGGCCGATGTGGAAAAAAAAACTACATGACCTTCTAGACAGGGTGGTAGAAAGTGACTGGAATCGAGATGCCAGGTCAGGAGCCATTTTGCATATCGGTCTTTGGATTTTGTCAAGATGGCCGATGTGGAAAAAAAAACTACATGACCTTCTAGACAGGGTGGTAGAAAGTGACTGGAATCGAGATGCCAGGTCAGGAGCCATCACATTGCATATCGGTCTTTGGATTTTGTCAAGATGGCCGATGTGGAAAAAAAAAACTACATGACCTTCTAGACAGGGTGGTAAAAGTGACTGGAATCGAGATGCCAGGTCAGGAGCCATCACATACCAAAGCATATCGGTCTTTGGATTTTTGTCAAGATGGCCGATGTGGAAAAAAAACTACATGACCTTCTAGACAGGGTGGTAGAAAGACTGGAGTCGAGATGCCAGGACAGGAGCCATCACATTACATATCGGTCTTTGGATTTTGTCAAGATGGCCGATGTGGAAAAAAAAACTGCAAGACCTTCTAGACAGGGTGGTAGAAAGTGACTGGAATCGAGATGCCAGGTCAGGAGCCATCAAATTGCATATCGGTCTTTGGATTTTGTCAAGATGGCCGATGTGGAAAAAAAACTACATGACCTTCTAGACAGGGTGGTAGAAAGTGACTGGAATCGAGATGCCAGGTCAGGAGCCATCACATTGCATATCGGTCTTTGGATTTTTGTCAAGATGGCCTTTGATGTGGAAAAAAAAACTACATGACCTTCTTTAGACAGGGTGGTAGAAAGTGACTGGAATCGAGATGCCAGGTCAGGAGCCATCACATTGCATATCGGTCTTTGGATTTTGTCAAGATGGCCGATGTGGAAAAAAAAAACTACATGACCTTCTAGACAGGGTGGTAGAAAGTGACTGGAATCGAGATGCCAGGTCAGGAGCCATCACATTGCACATCGGTCTTTGGATTTTGTCAAGATGGCCGATGTGGAAAAAAACTACATGACCTTCTAGACAGGGTGGTAGAAAGTGACTGGAATCGAGATGCCAGGTCAGGAGCCATCACATTGCATATCGGTCTTTGGATTTTGTCAAGATGGCTGATGTGGAAAAAAAACTGATGACCTTCTAGACAGGGTGGTAGAAAGTGACTGGAATCGAGATGCCAGGTCAGGAGCCATCACATTGCATATCGGTCTTTGGATTTTGTCAAGATGGCCGATGTGGAAAAAAAATAACATGACCTTCTAGACAGGGTGGTAGAAAGTGACTGGAATCGAGATGCCAGGTCAGGAGCCATCACATTGCATATCGGTCTTTGGATTTTGTCAAGATGGCCGATGTGGAAAAAAAACCACATGACCTTCTAGACAGGGTGGTAGAAAGTGACTGGAATCGAGATGCCAGGTCAGGAGCCATCACATTGCATATCGGTCTTTGGATTTTGTCAAGATGGCCGATGTGGAAAAAAAACTACATGACCTTCTAGACAGGGTGGTAGAAAGTGACTGGAATCGAGATGCCAGGTCAGGAGCCATCATTGCATATCGGTTTTTGGATTTTGTCAAGATGGCCGATGTGGAAAAAAAAACTACATGACCTTCTAGACAGGGTGGTAGAAAGTGACTGGAATCGAGATGCCAGGTCAGGAGCCATCACATTGCATATCGGTCTTTGGAATTTTGTCAAGATGGCCGATGTGGAAAAAAAAACACATGACCTTCTAGACAGGGTGGTAGAAAGTGACTGGAATCGAGATGCCAGGGGGAGCCATCACATTGCATATCGGTCTTTTTTTTTTTGTCAAGATGGGATGTGGAAAAAAAACTACATGACCTTCTAGGTGGGTGGTAGAAAGTGACTGGAATGGAGATGCCAGGTCAGGAGCCATCACATTGCATATCGATGCCAGGTCAAAGATGTGGGAAAAAAAACTACATGATCTAGACAGGGTGGTAGAAAGTGACTGGAATCGAGATGCCAGGTCAGGAGCCATCAATTGCATATCGGTCTTTGGATTTTGTCAAGATGGCCGATGAAAAAAAAAAACTTCATGACCTTCTAGACAGGGTGGTAGAAAGTGACTGGAATCGAGATGCCAGGTCAGAGCCATCACATTGCATATCGGTCTTTGGATTTTGTCAAGATGGCCGATGACTGGAATCGAGATGCCAGGTCAAAAAAAAAACTACATGACCTTCTAGACAGGGTGGTAGAAAGTGACTGGAATCGAGATGCCAGGTCAGGAGCCATCATTGCATATCGGTCTTTGGATTTTGTCAAGATGGCCGATGTGGAAAAAAAACTACATGACCTTTAGACAGGGTGGTAGAAAGTGACTGGAATCGAGATGCCAGGTCAGGAGCCATCACATTGATATCGGTCTTTGGATTTTGTCAAGATGGCCGATGTGGGAAAAAAAACTACATGACCTTCTAGACGAAAGTGATGGAATCGAGATGCCAGGTCAGGAGCCATCACATTGCATATCGGTCTTTGGATTTTGTCAAGATGGCCGATGTGAAAAAAAAAAAACTACATGACCTTCTAGACAGGGTGGTAGAAAGTGACTGGAATCGAGATGCCAGGTCAAGGAGCCATCACATTGCATATCGGTCTTTGGATTTTGTCAAGATGGCCGATGTGGAAAAAAAAACTACATGACCTTCTAGACAGGGTGGTAGAAAGTGACTGGAATCGAGATGCCAGGTCAGGAGCCATCACATTGCATATCGGTCTTTGGATTTTGTCAAGATGGCCGATGTGGAAAAAAAAACTACATGACCTTCTAGACAGGGTGGTAGAAAGTGACTGGAATCGAGATGCCAGGTCAGGAGCCATCATTGCACATTGCATATTTTGTCAAGATTTTGGATTTTGATAGGGTGATGGCCGAATGATGCCAGGTCAAAAAAATCGGTTTTGTTTTTGTTAAGATGACCTTCTAGACAGGGGTGGTAGAAAGTGACTGGAATCGAGATGCCAGGTCAGGAGCCATCACATTGCATATCGGTCTTTGGATTTTGTCAAGATGGCCGATGTGGAAAAAAAAACTACAACCTTCTAGACATGGACCTTCTGAACGAGATGGGTGGTATTGCAAAGTGACGATGTGGAATCTAGACAGGGTGGATACTGGAATCGGTCAGGTCAGGCCATCACATTGCATATCGGTCTTTGGATTTTGTCAAGATGGCCGATGTGGAAAAAAAAAACTACATGACCTTCTAGACAGGGTGGTAGAAAGTGACTGGAATCGAGATGCCAGGTCAGGAGCCATCACATTGCATATCGGTCTTTGGATTTTTGTCAAGATGGCCGATGTGGAAAAAAAACTACATGACCTTCTAGACAGGGTGGTGAAAGTGACTGGAATCGAGATGCCAGGTCAGGAGCCATCACAGCATATCGGTCTTTGGATTTTGTCAAGATGGCCGATGTGGAAAAAAAAAAATTGACCTTCTAGACAGGGTGGTAGAAAGTGACTGGAATCGAGATGCCAGGTCAGGAGCCATCACATTGCATATCGGTCTTTGGATTTTGTCAAGATGGCCGATGTGGAAAAAAAACTACATGACCTTCTAGACAGGGTGGTAGAAAGTGACTGGAATCGAGATGCCAGGTCAGGAGCCATCACATTGCATATCGGTCTTTGGATTTTTGTCAAGATGGCCGATGTGGAAAAAAAAACTACATGACCTTCTAGACAGGGTGGTAGAAAGTGACTGGAATCGAGATGCCAGGTCAGGAGCCATCAAGTCTTTGGATTTTGTCAAGATGGCCGATGGAAAAAAAAAAAACTCATGAGATGCCAGGACTGAATCGAGATGCCAGGTCAGGAGCCATCACATTGCATATCGGTCATGACCTTCTAGACGGGGTGGTGAAAGTGGCTGGAATCGAGAGATGCCAGGTCAGGAAGCCTTTGGATTTTGTCAATTTGATTTTGGGTCAAGATGGCCGATGTGGAAAAAAAACTACATGACCTTCTAGACAGGGTGGTAGAAAGTGACTGGAATCGAGATGCCAGGTCAGGAGCCATCACATTGCATATCGGTCTTTGGATTTTGTCAAGATGGCCGATGGAAAAAAAACCATGACCTTCTAGACAGGGTGGTAGAAAACTGGAATCGAGATGCCAGGTCAGGAGCCATCCATTGCATATCGAGTCTTTGGATTTTGTCAAGATGGCCGATGTGGAAAAAAAACCACATGACCTTTCTAGACAGGGTGGTTTTGACTGGAATCGAGATGCCAGGTCAGGAGCCATCACATTGCATATCGGTCTTTGGATTTTGTCAAGATGGCCGATAAAAGAAAAAAAAAAAAATGAAACATGACCTTCTAGACAGGGTGGTAGAAAGTGACTGGAATCGAGATGCCAGGTCAGGAGCCATCACATTGCATATCGGTCTTTGGATTTTGTCAAGATGGCCGATGTGGAAAAAAAAAACTGCATGACCTTCTAGACAGGGGTGGTAGAAAGTGACTGGAATCGAGATGCCAGGTCAGGAGCCATCACATTGCATATCGGTCTTTGGATTTTTTTGTCAAGATGGCCGATGTGGAAAAAACATGACCTTCTAGACAGGGTGGTGAAAGTGACTGAATCGAGATGCCAGGTCAGGAGCCATCACATTGCATATCGATCTTTGGATTTTGTCAAGATGGCCGATTGGAAAAAAAAAAACTCGAGACCTTCTAGACAGGGTGGTAGAAAGTGACTGGTGTCGAGATGCCAGGACAGGAGCCAACACATTGCATATCGGTCTTTGGATTTTGTCAAGATGGCCGATGTGGAAAAAAAAACTGCATGACCTTCTAGACAGGGTGGTAGAAAGTGACTGGAGTCGAGATGCCAGGACAGGAGCCATCACATTGCATATCGGTCTTTGGATTTTGTCAAGATGGCCGATGTGGAAAAAAACCATGACCTTCTAGACAGGGTGGGTGAAAGTCACTGGAGTCGAGATATCAGGAGCCATTCATTTTTCTTTGCATTCGGTCAAGATTTGGATTTTTGTCAAAGATGGCCGATGTGGAAAAAAAAACTACATGACCTTCTAGACAGGGTGGTAGAAAGTGACTGGAATCGAGATGCCAGGTCAGGAGCCATCACATTGCATATCGGTCTTTGGATTTTGTCAAGATGGCCGATGTGGAAAAAAAAACTACATGACCTTCTAGACAGGGTGGTAGAAAGTGACTGGAATCGAGATGCCAGGTCAGGAGCCATCACATTGCATATCGGTCTTTGGATTTTGTCAAGATGGCCGAATTGGAAAAAACTACATGACCTTCTAGACAGGGTGGTAGAAAGTGACTGGAATCGAGATGCCAGGTCAGGAGCCATCACATTGCATATCGGTCTTTGGATTTTGTCAAGATGGCCGATGTATAAAAAAAAAAACCACATGACCTTCTAGACAGGGTGGTAGAAAGTGACTGGAATCAGATGCCAGGTCAGGAGCCATCACATTGCATATCGGTCTTTAGATTTTGTCAAGATGGCCGATGTGGAAAAAAAAACTACATGACCTTCTAGACAGGGTGGTAGAAATGGAATGAGATGCCAGGTCAGGAGCCATCACATGCATATCGGTCTTTTGATCAAGATGGCTGATGTGAAAAAAACTACATGACCTTCTAGGACAGGGTGGTAGAATTGATCTGGGAATCGAGATGCCAGGTCAGGAGCCATCACATTGCATATCGGTCTTTAGATTTTGTCAAGATGGCCGATGTGGAAAAAAAAACTACATGACCTTCTAGACAGCGTGGTAGAAGAAAACATGCAAGAAGACAGAATGTCCTCAGCAAGAGAAAAGCCAATGTGCAACTTAATAATTGCAGATTGCAGGTACACAAGTTTAAATATCTGGGAAGTGTTTTAGCAGATGATGGAAAATGTGACACCGTGATCCGAACACGAATTGGATTAGTGATAGAAGCATTCCAAAAGCTAAGCAAACTATTAAGAAACGGGGAAAATTTCGTCAGAATTGTGGCCTCGTTAAAGCCATAATAAAGACACAAGAGTGGATTTGAGTTAACAAATATATTAACGAAAATCGGGAATACAATAATATACAAACGAGCAAGAATGTTAAGTCCGAACTGTCAGAGCTGACTATTGGGGAAAAAAACACTCTCTTCTGACAAAAAGCTACCTGCTTTTATTTCTAATTTGGAAGAGTCCACCCGTGTATGGGTAATTTATCATAACAGTGAGAAACAAAGAAAACAATGCTGGATTGTTACGTGATATCCAGATTGCAATATAATAGAGAATGGTGGAAATCTTCGCACGGATGAGGCGGAAACTGGATGTAGCAGAAATGTGGTTCTACAGAAGGATACTAAGAATTCCATGAACGGAGTGAGTAAGTAACTAGGAAGCCTTAAAGAAACAGAATGAACAATTATAATCAGAACCAGGAAAAGACAGCTAAAATTCCTTGAACACTTTATGAGGAAGGAGGGTTTGGGAAACTTAATCCTCACAGGTTATATTGAGGCAAAATAAATGGAGAGAGGCTGTGAGCCATTTATCTGACGAGCTTTAGTGAATAAGCGGTGAAGGCCGGGAGATACAACGGACGAAATGTTAGAAAATCAACAAAGATAAGGACAATGTAAATAGTGATAACTCCTCATGCCACGAAATCAGGCCAAAAAATAATGTTTCATGTATTTTATAAACTGACAGGTATTTTTCCTATTTGTGTTTTCTGTTTTGACAATGGACGTAACAACACTTTTACTTTAATAATGTTTTACGGTCGACCACAAATAAATGTTTCAATAGTTTAATGACCGGTCGATATGAAGTGACAATAATTATATTATCAATCACCATTTTATTGGAACTATATATATTAGCCCACTAAATGCTTCCCCCAACCATTTTTTTAAAATTATGAACTGGTAAGTATTTATCTAATATAAGTTATTTGCTGACTCAATCTATCAAATCTGACAATAGATATAATAGCTATTTTTACTCTTATTATTACCTAAGCGATAAAGTTATAATGAAAACATGCTTTTACCAAGTGCTGTTTCATTGTCAGTTGAATATTTGTACGTCCATCATGAAAAGGGTACGCATATAATTTTATAAAATATAATTCTGTTATTATAAAAGTACATTTTTTAATCATTTCATCTCAAGTAATGCAATAAAGCCACTGATACATCAGGAGTTACTGAGTCAAAAGCAATATGCGAAAAAGAAAAGAAAAAACATGAATATTACGATAGAGAAAAATAAAACAACATGTCCCCAAGGACACATGGCACAGTGGATAAAGGCGTTAGTTAGATCCAGTGACAGACCCAAAGAGTGTGAGTTCAATACCCGGTTAAGTGGAAAACTTTCAGAGGGAAAATTAGGATAACTGATAACTGACATCCATCAAACATGGCACGTTGAACTAGAACAGTCTATCCCAGTGATCGAAATAAAGGGTTCAGTTCGAAATTCCAACCACCTGAAGAAGGCCGGAGCGTACAAATATGGCGACAAAGATGAGGACAATAGTCCGAATAATGTAAATAGTGTACATAATACCTCATCACAGAAATATAGACAGATAATGAAAGGCCGAAACGTTGTGATAAATATGGCGACAAAGATGAGGACAATAGTCCGAATAATGTAAATACTGTACATAATACCTCATCTCAGAAATATAGACAGATAATGAAAGGCCGAAACGTTGTGATAAATATGGCGACAAAGATGAGGACAATAGTCCGAATAATGTAAATAGTGTACATAATACATCATCTCAGAAATATAGACAGCCTCCAAAACAACATGAATTAAGAAGACATAAGATAACGAGTAACACTGAGTTAAATTTTTGAAGACCAAAGTTAACTGTAAATCAAGTGTCCGAAAGAGAGTTCCACAAGCGAGATGTGTAGAAGCTCTTAGCATTGAATATACGGTTATATCTAGTAATTTCAGCAGTAAAATGATGAGACCTAACTGCCAATCTAGTAATGTGCTTAAATTAATAAAGTCTTAGTACCAAAGAGGAAAGCTTATCAGAACAACCGTCATAAAAAAATTATAGAAAAGGATCCATTACGGCGGTTGGAAAGTGACTGAGGCCGAGATGCCATGTTAGGAACGATTATAGGTTTATTTGTATTTTATCAAGAATCTTTAATACACAGCAGAAGTGATACACCACATGTGAAATATTCAATACATGGACAAAATGATTGATTTGTGTGAATAAGATAGATTCTGGCGAGAAAAATTGCCCTGCATGACACGATGAACTAAATGTCCTTGCGGAAGACCTAGCAACAGATTCAATATAATTATATATATTTGAATAAAGGGGCTTATGTTTTAAATAAAATATCCTGCAATTTTGAAAAAAGTGTCCTAGATATAATTACCTACACTGAAATGCCACCTAACATATCCGACTTGTTAGTGTTATTTATTCAAGCAAGTGACGACAAAAGTATTATTGTACTTACTTGTAATTTATACAAAAGAATGTGTACGCTGCTCCATCGTGAACGTCTTTCCAAGGTGACTTCAGCACGCGAGACATCGTAAACCAATTTTCTGAATTTGTTCTTTGACCATCAAATATTACCTGAAGTACCTCCGTGTTATTCTTGAACAAAGAAAATTTAACCTGAAATTTAACATTAAAAACAATTATTATATTGATCTGCATTCAGTAAAGAATCCGTCCTGGGTAAGACGATAAACTACATCCGCGTCTTGGGTAAGTCGATAAACTACGTCCAACAACAAGGCCTCTGATCAGAAGGCCTTGAGGAGCGTGGAACCACCTCTTAATTGCCGGGGTGGTAGCACCTGTTAGGGTCCCAGCTATGGGCAAATATTTAACCCCGAAACTGGGGTCTAAACACTATGGAAGTGTAAAAATAGGTTTTAATACCAGATATACTTTGCAAAAAATATCATTACCAGCAATACATTTTTGAAAAAAAGGATATTACCAGCAATATGTATTTGAAAAAATCTATTACCAACAATACATTTTTTGAAAAATCTATTACCAGCAATATATTTTTGGAAAAAAAGATTATTACCAACAATAGATTTTTGAAAAAAAGTTATTAACAGCTATACAATTTTATGGAAATATATTATCGGAAATAGATTTTTGAAGAAAAAATATTACTAGAAATACATTTAAAAAAATTACCAGCAATAAAAATTGTATCTGTATTAAATTACCCATTGAGGTTGATATGCTGTAAAACAAAATAAGAAATGAAACAAAACTCAGTAATGAAAGTGCAGATAAATTCAAATTGCATTTGTATGCTTTGTACTTCCTTCGCAGGAATGCCCTTTATAAAGGAGCGAATTCATTTATTTTCCCCCAACTGAAAGTAAAATATACTTTGACAAAAACCATACTTAACGGTTTAATAATTTCTTTAATTTAATTTTATACAACTTCATGGTAAACAATTTTTTTCCTTTTTAAAAGCGAAGAATAAATTCTTAGTATTTCTTACTCTTGGGCATGCAACATACAACTGGCCATGCGCATATATATGGGACCAAATTCCAAAATTTTGAAGCGTTTGGCCCTGTGATTTGATTATACTGGATACTTGTATATAAAAACTTCTGCATTTCAGAGAAACGATTTTTATTAAATAAGTATTTGTTATTTTAAGCATTAAATTTAAAAAAGATAGTGGGAGTATCTTGCACGTTAAATAATAAAACTTAATCCCCCCCCCCAAAAAAAAATAATGAAATTTTGTTTTACTAAGCTATGCACCCTAGTAAAACCAATTGTATAAAGTACAATTGCCTGATTGCACTTATGCCCAAAATTTAGTCTCAATCGGTCAATGTATGGCTATTTTAGAGGATGGGGCGGACAGACGGATACACGGACGGACAGTCGAAAAAACGGAAGTCATAGAATTTTATATGTAGATAAAATGATGTATTTTGTAGGTTGGTCAAACCAGTCTTCGTTAGGCTAGCAGTGCTTTCCCGCCGACTAACTCTATCATACTGTAATATTAAATGGTAACAAGGCAGTGTTTTTGTCATTAAATATGGTAAATTAAAGATCAAGAGGAAAGAAAGAAATGATTAAAGAATTACTTACTTGTTTGATTGGTAGATAAGCCCAAATATCAATCAAAAGACTCCTAAACATATCCTTGCAGAAGTTTTGAGTACACGAAGCGGGTCCCCAAGACGCGTATGTTCCTTGTCCCAAAAAAGACGCTGATCCTTTGAATTTGCTTTTCCCCCTCAAAAAATATACTTCGGTCCATGTATTGACTGAAAATAAAAACAGATGATTTCGTTGCCTGCAGGAAATAACTGTTTGGGCATTGAAATAAAATCTAGTATTTTTAACTCCATTTTAATGAAATGCTGATTTTTTTTTCATTTCAGTCTATCATTCTCTCTCTCACATATATAATTATATATATATATATATATATATATACATGTATATTATATACTTATATATATATATATATTTTAAAAATATATATTTATATATATATATATATATTTTTATAAACATATTTATATATATATATTGTCAAATTTTTTATATTATATATCATATATATTATATATATATTTTATATATTATATATATATATATATATATATATATATATGGGATATATATATATTTTATATATTTTATATATCATATATATATATATATATATATATATATATATATATATATCAATATATATTATCTATTTATTATGTGTTGTATAAGATTGAGTAAATTTTATAACAAAATTTAGTCCATGTCACTGTCTCTCACTGTCTCTCCCTCTTTACACACACACACACACACACACACACACACACACACATATATATATATATATATATATAAGCATGTGTACATGTGTTTATCTCTCTGTGTGTTTATGTGCAGAGGCATATCAATAAGTGCGTAATATTCTTACACTTTAATATTTCTTTCATATAAAATGATCAATTTTCTTTGCCTTTCAGTTCATCTCTCTCTCTCTCTCTCTCTCTCTCTCTCTCGCTCTCTATCACCCACAAGCATATATATGAAGTTTGATCAAAAAGCATCAGGGATGGTATTAGAAAGAGAAAACTACTACACATATGACTTCAGCATTTAATCTCCTTCGAAGTAGTCCACTTCTGAAGCCACAGATTTTATCCAGCGTCGTTTCCATTGATGGAAGCATTCCTGGAACTCCTCATTAGGAACAGCGGGCAGCTACCTCGTCGCATCCTCTTGGATTTCCTCGACGTCTTGGAATTTTCCTATTTTCCTAAGTAGTGTTTGATTGTTGAAGAGGAAAAAGTCGCAAGAGGTTGAATATGATGGTTGTCGGATCTGAGGGAATGTTGTTCTTGATCAAAAACTGCTGCTCTAGCCGTGGTCACTGATGGAACGTCTGTGGTAAGGGGAGACGATCACACTCTACACACTTTCCTTCCTGCTATTAACAATGGAAGTGAACATGTTTCTTCACATAGAATTTAAACTCGGATTGTTGTGATGGTATAGACATTAATGATGATGATGATGATGATGATGATGATGATGATGGCAATCGTGCTACTGGTGGGAGTAGTTTTTATTACAAAGATGATTTACATGAAATTCAAAAAGAATTTTGTACTTTTTTTGTTGCTGTTGATTATGATGACGATGATGATGGTTGTGGTGTAATAGATATTAATGAGGATGATGTTGATAATGATGATGATGTATCTGGTGTTGAAAATTATGATAGCGATAGTAGTGTTGGTAGTGGTTCATATTGATCCTTTTTCTTGGGAGGCATATAGATTTAAATTTTAAACAAATTCTTAATTTTGTGTTTTTTTTTATTCATTTAGTTCAGTATTTCCTTCTGGGATCTCTGGCTAAGAAAAATAGTTTTGCATGTTCATTTTATTTTTCGGTCAGGGCCTAAAGGTACTTTAAATAAGTTAAAAGTTTAATCATGGTTAAGACCTCACCTGCTATTTATATATACAGATATATGCGTATGTGCGTATGTGTATGTATGCGTGTATGTGTACAAATGAGTTTACTAATTCCTCGTAGTAAGACAGTATATGTATGGAGGGGAAATATACGCACGTATATATACACGCATGCTGACAGAAACACACGAAAATGGAAACAGATCTAAGAAGACACGAGGTCATTAAAACATTAAAAGATAAAATGCCGATGAGATATTCATTATTTCTCTTGGACCAACCTTAATTGTTTTATGACCCTTCGCGCAGAACTCTTCACTGCCAATTCAAGAAAGAAATTCGGATTACTAACACAAAAACAGAATGTCTCATATCGAGAATATTTAACATTGAAAAACATAAGGAAAAAATAATTTATCTTTAATAATATGTGGAAATCTCCGCCTTTTACCTGAAGACGGTCGCGAGAACAGAAACACGTGTAGTAAAATTATGGAAAATAAAGCATAATATTTTTTTAAAAAATCCACATTACAATGAAAAACGTTTGCGACAACCCTCTTCTCTTCTTTTTAATATACATCTCTCTCGTTGGAACCACTACAACCTCTTTCTTCTATATATATATATATATATATATATATACATATATATGAAGAAAAATTTTGGAAAAAACAAACAAAAATCCTTAAATGCAATTATGTTGTTTAAAATGAATGAAATGTCGAGGTCTGACGTTTCGGTTTAATAAACCTTCTTCAAGACATTATTCATTAAATTACAATTCAGTTCAATTAATTTTAATGAATATTGTCTTGAAAAAGGTTTATTAAACGAAACGTCGACATTTCATTCATTTTAAACAATATAATTATCCTCAAAAACAAAATATCAGATTTTGTTTTTCAAATTTTCTTCATTCTGTCGGATCTATATCCATTTACATTTACATATATATATATATATATATATATATATATATATATATATATATATAGCCAGATTACCCTGAAGATCCATTTAGTTGTAGGTAGGTTGTTCCTGGCTCTTTTGGATTTACTTCATTTTATTTGATATATATATATATATATATATATATATATATGTGTGTGTGTGTGTGTGTGTGTGTGTGTGTGTGTGTGTTTTATTACTTAAACCTTATTTTTATTGAATAGCCATATTTGAGTATACGCCCCGTACATTCATTAAACAATATATTTATTTTCGTTTCGCGGTTTGAATATGTTATTAAAGAAAAATATGCTCTCTCCAATAGTATTCAAATCTACGTCCCTCTTGGCAGGAGAAACCTTCGTTAGATCCGACACGCTTTAGAACGTTTTGGTCACGAAGTACGCCAATGATCAAGTAAAGTTGAATAGTAACTTATAAAGGCAAATCTTAAATTATTTGAATTTTTTCAAGTTAAGGTCAAATATTTAACAAATCGATAGGGGAATTTTAATGTTCGACCGAATAGCTGATATGATTGATTATATCCTCACAGAATATCATTCAGTCTAGCTTTCATAGATATGGCGACTTCAGTATTCACCACAAAGCGTGGTTTGCCCATTCGAACAAAACCGATGAAGAAGGAAGATAGTGTCGAAACTTCTCCATCGCCTACGAAATGAACCTAGATCATTGAATAACCCACCCGAGTTTCTGATGCAACAGGACATTAGGCGAACCTCCTTGACCTTTCCTCACGCCCTGCCCTGACAAACACCCCGCTGAAGTCCCCCTACCAACTCCCGGTGGGCATTCCAGTCAGTGTCAAAGTTGATTGGTAAACCAAAAGGCGTACATTGATATGCCGTCCCATAAATCAATTTTTGCGGTGTACGAAAGCCGACTGGGACAGCTTCAGATTTTACACGGCGGAAGCTCATCTCTCAGCCTTGTTCAAACATACTCCCTCCAAAACTGACGACCTCATCTCGGAATGAATAGTTTGATACCCTAGAAAAAAAACACCAAGAAAACCGAAAAGCCAGCCCTGGATATTTTGCAGTCATAGTACACCGTAACCCCTACTCAGTTATGTGCCATGTGTGATACACGATTAGGCGATCATGTATCTTTCGATCCATGACTGACGAGGCAGATTTCTTTTTCGCAGTAGGTTGCCATTACTGTCTGCGGTAGACCAGTTGCTATCCAAGGCTATAGAATCCAATCTCTCCTGCTATTTACCCATAGCTGAGGGGAGAAGATGATTCATACCTTTCCCAAGTGTATGAGTGTAATGGATTCGAATGGATTCCTCAATCCGAGCCGCTCTCCATTACTCCACTATACCAATACTACAATATCTATCACAGGGAGCGGCGTAGTATAAAACTGGCTGCTTGAAACAGTTGCAAAGGAGTTCTAGAGAATGCAAAGTTTAGCTGTGCACAAACAGTCCAGGTCATGGTCGAATGCAAACAACTTGGATTGGAGAGAAATAAAAAGAAATATACTTAAAGCTGATATTTACAGAGAGTGCCATTGTTAATGATATTACTCCAGGCATATATTGTGCTCAAAGCTTACAAGAAAAAAAAAACAGATTGGATGGAGAAGATAAGATAAAAAGATGTTACTTCTAAGGAAGATGTTATTACTGAAAAAAAAAACTCTGATTGCAATAAAACAATACAGACGACGATGAAGCTAAGAAGACAGAAAAAAAAGGATTGTCCTGACAGCAAAGGAAAAGAAAAATAAGCTTTTTTCTTGAGTGCCTCGGCTGCATGAATTGAAGCGTGCTACTAGATTGGCAATTAGGTCTCACCGTTTTACTGCTGAATTAGCTAGACACAATTGTCATTTTATATTCTAACACTCCTTAATTCACATTTCTCGCCTGTGAAATTCTCTAACGATTTCTCGCTTCCCTGCTACATAAAATCTTCAGAAATTAAAATGGAACGTCAATCACCATCTTTTTTCTTCTTGAAACCTGTTCTTTTATTGTCCTTCCCTCACTTCTCCCGACCAAAGTTTTCTTATGCTTTGTTACTCCTAGTAACCCACTACGTTCTACTGGAATTGTTGTCTTTCTTGGGGTGAACTGATTAAAAAATATTGCAGGCCTTTTAATAAAAAGGAAACTGAATGAAATTAAAAACAAAACTTAAAAGAGTCTTTGAAGAAGAAAAAACATACACAGAATAGAAAATGATGATTCTGTTTGCCATGATTATATTAATGAAAGAATATATTTTGTAATGCTAATAAAAAGAAAATAAAAAAGATGAAAAAAATAAGTGAAAATAGAAAAATGGAAAATATAAATACAAGGGATTTACCACGGCCACAAACAGGATTTACGCAACCCAGTTTATGGTACATAACGTACATAGAGGGATTCACACTAGAATTCGCCCTCAGTCCCAATATCGTCGGAGTTTAGGAAACCCGAATCAACCGTATCGAGACGACAGGCCGACTCCCCAATCGAGGAGGGAAAAGTATTCCGGATGGACTGTAGGTCGATATTACTCAACAATTCTTTCGCAACTGGCAAATAGTGACTGAGTGGGAAAAAAACAGAAGAAGAAAAAGTCCTCTGAGATGTGGGGGTGTGGGTGTGAGTTGAGAAATGATAGGCGTGTCAACGATAAAAGAGTTGTCAACAAAAGTTGAGGGTTACACTTGGGACTGCGTCAACGTTTACGTGGGTTACAAAAAAAGAAAAACATGATGAGTCTGATCGTCATGATATTACTGAATGCTAATAAAAAAAACATAATATAGACGATAAGAAAGGAAAGTGAATAAAAAATATGTTTAAAGATTATAATTGCAAAACAAAAATCACCCTCTAAACAGTTGATAAGTTACTTACCTTCTGTTGATTCGTAATAAGTTCGCTGATTCTGATCAGGGCTGGATTTGACTGTCACTTTGTCCAAGAATGAATGGAACATATGGCAATAACCATTATCTATTCTCCAAACATGGCAGAATTCTTGACTCATACAACTCGACGCACATTGTATTCCCGTGCCACTTTTGAAACTTTTAAATGCTGCCTGAGTGCCATCTTTCAAGTAAACATTGTGGCCATTCGGCAGCAACTTGTAAAATGACTGGAGATTTTCGCTGGACGCAAACATGTAAGTCGGAAGAAGCAGAAATAATATTTTCGATAGCAATGAAATATTGGTACCTGCCATTTTCACTTCGTCGTGTAGATATCTATAAATATATCAAAAAACTTAGTACATATGTCACATTATTAACTAATTATCGATTAATTATTCATCGACAATATATGAAGCCGACCACGAGCATACTCGTTCTAAGAATAATTCTAAATAATAAAATATAGCAAGCCTGAATTGACTTTTTAACAGATTAGCAAATTCAGTCCCACCTAGGTCCCTAAATACCGTTACCTTATGCCAGACTAGATATCCAAAAGTAATTTGATTTTCTGTCCTTATTATATTTGAATTTTCTGTTCTTAATTGTGGATGTTTTTGATGATCCATTGTATTGTCGATGGATCATGCTTTTTCTCTTCATAGCATCTCTCAGGGTAATGAGAGTTACTTGACGTTGCCCATCTCTTTGCCGAGTAATATGTGACAGGTCAACACGCTTATTGGTATAGATGGTTCCAACTGCAAAGAACCATACCTGACCATTATCAAGATGAATAACTTTTATAAAACTAAACAACATTAACTGTTCTACTATTTACTCCTGGCTGAGGGAGAATTAGATTCATGCCTTTCCCAACTGAATTTTATATATGCGCACTTATTTTTCTTATGAACCCGATTCTTTTAGAAGCAAAGAAAATAGTACTGAAGTGCTACGTG